>JAESUZ010000678.1:0-97496 GCA_017311185.1 Proteles cristata cristata | reverse complement strand
TTTCTAATGTATCTATCTACCTATCCATCTCTATCTATTCTGTCTGTCTGTCTGTCTATCTGTCTGTCTCTATCTATCTATCTATCTATCTATCTATCTATCTATCTATCTATCTAATCTACCTATTATATCTATTAATTATCTCTCTCTCTTTCCATCCATCCAACCATCCATCCATTTATCTATGTTTCTAATGTATCTATCTACCTATCCGTCTCTATCTGTATGTCTGTCTATCTATCTATCTATCTATCTATCTATCTGTCTGTCTGTCTGTCTGTCTGTCTGTCTGTCTGTCTATCCTACCTGTCTGTCTGTCTCTCTCTGTATCTATCTATCTATCTATCTATCTATCTATCTATCTATCTATTTATCATCTATCATCTAATCTACCTATTATATCTATCAATTATCTCTTCTCTCTCTCTATCCATCCATCCATCCATCCATCCATCCATCCATCCATCCATCCATGTTACTAATGTATCTATCTACCTATTCATCTCTATCTATCTATCTATCTATCTATCTATCTATCTATCTATCTATCATCTATCATCTGTCTATCTACCTATCTATCATCTCTTATCACTATTTACTTCTACTATGAAAGCTTTTAGAGCACGATTAGACTGTCACACCCACCTTCCTTGGCATGAAAGCATTTATAGCCTCTCATACCACATGGAGCAGGGTGGGCTCACCCACGCTACTTCCATGGGTCTGAAAGGAGCACTGCATGCTTTCCATTTAAAGCATCTGGGGGGACGAAGTCTTGCAATGAGGCTTCACTGAGATCATCATTTAAACAGGCTAATAAGCAACAAAATGTATTCATAAATTTTTGCAATAGTCCACTTTTTATTGCCAGAAATGCTACCATTGGTTTTTTTTTTCCAATTTTTTTGTGTGTCTACAACTCACATATAAAAGAATACTAGTTCCACATTTGCACAAAAAGGGAAGTGATTTTTTTTAGAAACAGTAGGACTCCTTTTCCTGAAATACCTCCAGAGGAGGGATCTTGGGGGTAAGCGCTCCGTTTGTCTATCGGGTGGGCCGCCATTTGTTCCCATGGGGAGTGTCCAGCCCAACCGCCCGGCCAGGGCCGTCCCGACTGAGGCTCGCGGCCTGGGGTCACTCACCTGGTAGTGCACGAAGCGCATGTCTCTGGAGTACAGCGTGGCAGTCCACGGGCAGCTGTGGCCTGGGCGGATGGCTCTGGCCAGCTGCTCCAGCGTCCTCTGGTGGTGCGGGTAGAACTTGTGGGCCAGGGTCAGATGCAGCTGCTTGGTGCAAGGCTTCACGGTGCAGTCTGTGAAATCAGGTACACGTGAGGGTGACGGGTGTGTTTACCCGAAACGTCGGCGCTGCGTGAACGGGACGGCCACCCGCCCACGATGGCTACACACCCAGGGCTGGCGTACAAAGCCTGTGTGCACACTGCCCCCTGCCTCTGCCCCCCTCCCTCCCCCCAGGCCTGCGGCTTTCTTGGTAAGGCAAGGACTCCCCCCAGACTGCGCCATTTCACAGAGTTCAGCTTAAAAAATTTTTTTTACATTTATTCATTTTTGAGAGGTGGGGCGGGAGGCAGAGAGAGAAGGAGACATGGAATCCGAAGCAGACCAAGCTCTGAGCTGTCAGCACAGAGCCCGACGTGGGGCTCGAACTCACGAACCGTGAGATCATGACCTGCCCAAAGTCAGATGCTCCACCGATCGAGCCCCCCAGATGCCCCCACAGAGTTCAGCTTACAGATGAGCTGGCTGGGCACTGCAGATTCTATAAGGAGGGGGAACGAGGAGGGGGTCTTTGGGGTCTGTCACTTTGCAAGCCAGTTGCCTGAACAGCTGATTAAAGTGGATGAGTCACAGACTCTGCTTCATTTCCTGGGGTGCACACATTACCCAGCTGCCTGGATTCGCGGCCTTGAACTCCGGGTCGATGGTTTTGGTTCAGCTGCAGAGTGTCGGGAAGAAAATGCCACAGGCAACCCACCTGCGTCAGCCATGACGGCATCTCTGACATTTCGCTCACTTTGGCGAAGCCGGGAGCCCCGAGGGGCCGGCCCCTGCGTCTTTGGGAGGTCTCTGCCCTGGCGGCCCCCACCCATCTGGTCCTCACTCCGGGGCTATGCAGTCAGCCAGGATCTGATTGCATCTGGACCACCAAGTAGTTTGTGTTTCGGGGAGGTGGTGACTGATGGGAACAGATTTGGTGTCAGGTAGACCTGGCTTCGGAGCCACCCTCCCCGTGGTGGGGGCAGGTTTTGTTTGGACAGCAGCGACTTGACGACAGTGATGGCCACCTGCTGGGCCTACGCTGAAACCAGTGTCTGGATTCACATCTCCGGGAGTCTTTTCGTAAATACTGGTTACCGGCCACCTCTTCCCCGGGCAACACATAGCAACACACAGGCCCTGTTCTCCCGGGAATGTGGCATGGATGTTCCAGTTGCTTCCTGGACTCGGACCTGGTGGCCTGTGATGTCTCCCATCCCCTACATGAGCCTTCAGCAGCAGACAAGAAACTGCCGAGGTGAGAAGCTTAAATCGAGAGCACGTGAGGGTGGTGGGGAAATTCTTTTGTCAGGTGTTCGGGCAGTGGGCGGAGGACCACCTTGCCACTTGAGTCAGCGTGGCCCAGGGAGGACTCACGCGGGTCGTCACGGAGTCATCAGTGCACCACACGTGGCTTCTGTGTGGCCCTTGTCTTGTCTGCGCTCCCCAGCCCCTGCCTCTGCAGGCGTGTCACTGGGGGCAGACACAGGTGCCCTGATGGGGATCCAGGACACGCTGAAGCTGACCAGCCCCTCCCAACCCTTCAAGGTCAGGCCAGGGCACAGGCGTGGAGAGCAGGGTGAGAACCATCGAGTTGAAACCACTCGGGCGGAGCCCCGGGCTGGTCAGCATGAACCTAGGTGGGGTGGGCAAGACAGAGCTGGCCTGAGGTTCCCACTCCGACCCCCTGCTTAGGGGACCCTGTTGCTTTCCAGGGGCTCTTATCACAAATGGCCACAAACTTATCACAGAAAGGTGCCCTCTCACAGTCTGGAGGCCAGAAGTCTGAAA
Source organism: Proteles cristata cristata (assembly GCA_017311185.1). NCBI lineage: Eukaryota > Metazoa > Chordata > Mammalia > Carnivora > Hyaenidae > Proteles > Proteles cristata. Next base: position 94,425 of record JAESUZ010000678.1, on the reverse strand, counting down.
TACAGACATCTGCAGGGCCGTGCTCACTCTGAGGCTCTGGGAAGGCTCCTCCCTGATGCGCCCAGATCCTGGGGCTCCTGGTGGCTTCTGGTTTGGGGCCGCATCCCTGCATCCCTGTCTCCTCCTCATATGGGCTCCTCCCTTGCGTCTCTGTGCTCTCTCCTCTCTTACAAGGCCACGACTCACTGAATTTAGAGCCCACCTCTGCAGTCTGGCTTCATTTTAACTAATCGTGTCTATGGAGACTCTATTTCCAAATAAAGTCCATTTCGAAGGTTCTGGGCGGACAGGAATTTTAGGGGACACTATTCTCCCATGACAATGACCTTGGACAGGAAAGTTCCCTTTCACAGGCTTCAGTCTCTCCATTTTTAAAATGGGGCCAGTGAGACCCATTTGGGGGATGCAGTGTGTAAGGGAGGTGCCGTGGCTGCCTTGGGGCGAGGGGCTGACAGGGCAGTGCAGAACGAGACCATGTTGGCCTTTGGAGGCAAAGAGATTAAAGAGCCATCACTTGACTCTTGTTTCTAAAGGTCACCCGTCCACAAAGACATGGGGTAAGCTGATAATCTGTGGCAAATAGGACCCCAGAGGCCAGGCTCCAAGTGGATATCCGGGATTCAGTGCCCTGGTGTGGTCAGATCAGAACGGGGCCTCTGGACACGTGTGGAGGGGCAGGGCAGCGTCTCTCCCCCGGGGTGCCAGGAGTCACGGTCCTGAGCACCTTCTGTGTGTCACGACTGAGGGGGAAACCCCAGAGAAACGGGCTGCGTTGTCTGAAGGGCCCGAGCCCTCACCAATTTGCAGAGAAAGAGTGACTTCTGGGGCTGCCTATGGCTTGATGAAGGCCCAGTGCCAACCAGAGACGCAGGAGAGGCTCTCATCTTCAGAGGTCAAGTCCAGAGTCCCTCCCGTGAACCCCAGCCTGACCCCATCTCCAGACCAGCACAGCTGGTGGGGAAAAAGGCTTGCAGATTCTCAGCATGAGTCTGGACTATCCTTCCCCAAGAGGCCAAGGAGAAAAGACTATGCTCTTCCCTAAAACATTAACAAAAACCAACCAGGACTTGGGTTTTAGACGCAGCACCGACCCCAGGAGGGGACCTGCCTCAGGCGGGCATGGGGCTGGGGGCGCGTCCGATCTCCCCATGCTGAAAGTCTCCTCCTGGGACAGTTTTCCAGGCAGCTGGAACGTGCCCAGTGTTCTGAAAAACCATATCGACACAAGCAAAGGTATTCCCACTTGGAGAAAAGGCGACCTCTGCTTTCAAGTCTGCTTTCCTTTTGAAGGACATTCTGGCTCATTAGATTCAGCTCCAGCTAAGCCGTTCAGCCCCAGAGCAAGGCCATGTTGGAGGAGCTGGCTGAAAAGGGAGAGGCGGGATGGGAACGTCCGAGGCCAGGGCGAGGCGTCCCCCGAGCCCAGCCCAGCCAGCGAGGAGCAGCCCGCAGCCTGGCCCACTGCACCTGAGAAGCAAGCATGGCCCCAGACCCAGAGCGGTCACTGCCTGGTAACCGCGCCTTTTGTGTGCAGAGCTTCCTACCTGCCAGGACAGCCACTTCCATGGCGAACGTGGTGGCGAACTCCCGGATGACGTCCGCGGGGCTGTCGTTGACGAAGAAGCCCAGGTAGCTGATGGAAGAATGGAGAGCCAGAGGGATGACCAAGGGGAAGGAAGCCCGGATCCTGTCCCCAGCTCTCTTCAGAGCCTCGTACAGACACTCCACCTTGTGGTCTTCGCACTAAAGGAGAAGAGACAAAGGATGTGCTTTCTCGCCTCTTGTCACAAGGGCAGCTACTAGCTTAGTTACTTCAAACCGGGCGGCCAGGTGAGCCTATATGTGGTCACGGTACTGGAACGTAAGTCTCCCGCCCCTGCATCTGGGGCTGTGGACTTGTTCCACACCACTCTTGAGCTTCTTAGAGATTTTAGGTAAAATTCCTTTTGGGATGGAATGTCCTTTAAGTGCCCAGGTTGGAAATGCCTGTCACCCTGACTACCTCTTGTCCCTCCATGTCATGTTGACTCAACCCACAGCAGTGCGCAGCTGTTTGGCTTCTGGAGATTTCTGGTAGACTCCGAGGCAGCCGTGGGCGTGCACTGCTCCGAGCCCAGGGCTCAGCCGGAGTGCCAGGCGGTGGGCGCTGGCCGGACCCTCACTGCTGCTCTCCACTCGCACCTTGCCCTCCTCGTTCCTGGGCTCAGCGCTGCCCAAGCACTTCCTGGGCTTGAAGACCTTCCTCCATGTGGAAGACTCACGTGGCCACGTGGGACCGCGGTGACACGTGGGCCCCTGCCCCGCCTCCTCCCCCAGCAGGAAGTCAGCCCAGCCCTGTTCTTCCTGGCAGCTGGCTCCCCCGTGAATTTCCCACAGCACCTTTCATTCTCGGACGAATCAACTGCGTTGTAGTTTCAAGATGCTTCTTTACGTCCCCTCTGGCCAGCGGCTTGTAAGCTGGGCCCTGTGTGTTGTGTCTTTGCTACCTTCGCGGGGCCTGGGAAAGCACATGGTGCGTAGACGGTATAACCCTGAGTAAGCCGCTATCTGTCCGCGTCACGTCTCTCAGTCTCGGGTCAGTAGTCGGGGAGCACAGGGTCGTATGTGAACAGAGCCGCATGGACATCGCCCGTGGAGATGGGACGTCTTCCTTTCACAGCATCGGAGGCAGAGCCTCCATCCCTCTGCCGCTCGTCCGCTGGGGCTGCCGCTCAGCCAGCCAGGCGGGGCCGGGGGTTAGTGGGGCGGCTGACCAAGGGAAGGGAGGTGTGTGTGCGCGCGTGTGTGTCACATGGTGTGTGTGTCTGTGTGTCTGTGTGGACATGTGCGTGGGAAGAGGACCTGAAAGCCCAGGTGGCCCCTTGACGGTGTGATGAAACACGCCCATTTTGAGGGTCATTTTCGTCACAGGCTCTGGCCGCTTCCTTGCCCTGACGAGCCCCTAAGGACAAGCTGGAAAACAGCCTGACCGTCACAAATGCCGTTGCTGGCAAAGTATGGTGACCGACTCACCACACCCCAGCGCGCCCGGGACTTTTCTGGTTTTAGCACTGACGCTTCTGTGTCTTGGGGCCCCTCCCCTCGGCCCCTGGCAAACTGGGGTGACCGTCAAAGGCCCCAGGGGAATCGGCTGGAAACATTCCCAGCAGAGGCTCGCGGCCCCCTCCCCATGCACGCATGGAGCCTGGCAGGGAGCGCTCCTTGGGCCCTGGTGGCACCCGGGGAACGAGCGGGTCCCCGAGAGCCTGCTGACAGCCAGGGCGCATCCTCTCCAGGCTTGTCTGGCGCGGAGCCACAGAGGAAGTGGCTGTCCGGCCCTCCCTCTCTCTCACGCCTGCTGCTTCTCTCCTGAGAGGTCCAGCTTCTTCTCGCCTTCCCAGGACCCTGAGAGGCTGCCTGCTGGACTATTTTCTAGATCAGGGCTGGTCCCCAAAGGAGCAGGGAACAGTCCCGCATTTGCGACGGGCCAGCCGTGACCGTTCTTCAGTTCATCCGTCCCACATTTCCAAAACACTCGCTCTGAGGCTCTGTGCCGGTCTCGGGGCACAAAGGTGAGCAAGCCACCTACCTGGCAGTGATTTGGCCTCGAGAGGGCTGCAGGGCTGCACCAGACACATGGCCCAGCCAGGTGGGTGGTGCCATGAGAGGTACAGACCAAAAGATGATGGGAGCACAAAGGCAGCAGCCTCTGCCCAGGGGGCTGGGGAAGACTTAACAAAGGGAGGGGATGAGTGAGCGGGGTTTTGAGGAATGCATAGGAGTTGGCCAGATGAGGCTGAGGAGGAAAGTAAAGGGTATCCCGCACGAAGCGGATGGCTGATACTACAGTTGTGGGAAGTAGATCAGTTATCTCCACTGCCGCGGGGTTTTCTCAGGGAAATGACTCCAGTGGCCATGGCAGTGGGTGTTAAAGGTGCGCTGGGGCCGACTCACCGTGAAGAAGTCACAGAGCGTTATGTGAGGGAAGACCTCGTGGGCCCGGTTCTTCGTGCACTGGCGCTTGCTCTCCCTCCAGAACTCCTGAAGCTGCTCCAGCAGGGGCCCCGTGGGACAAAGGAACAGGGCGTACTCCTGGGGGATGGGATCGTCCAGAGAAGGGTCATTGCGGTGACAACGTAGCCTGTAACAGAGAGCAGGCCACTGTCACCAGGAGCTAGAACGCAGGGACCCTCCCCTGGAGGGCAGCGACTCAGAGGGACAGGCTGTGCTGAGCACGTGCAGCACCCACGGCCCCTCTTGGGCAGGACGCAGTGGGCCCAGGGCTGGTGTGGCCACGGAGCGGCTCAGGGGCCCCCCGAGTCTCGGACCCGCGTTAGTCTGATTCCCGCAGGACAAAGGCGGAGACATGAGAGAAGGTGACAGACGACCTCAGCCCCTGGTCTTCAAACCGTTTTTGGGGTCCAGCCATCTCCTTAGTGTTGAAAACAATTTGCAGAAAAAACTCACAATTTGCTTTTAGCAGACTTCAAAATGAGTGTGAAAGTTAAAAACTACAAAAAGAAATAGATGAAATTCAGGTGGCTGTTATATATTTTCTTTGTATTCAGAAAGTTACTTTAAGGACAAGGAAGGAGACATGAGATAGAACCCCAAATTCAAGTTCATTCTCACTATCAACAAAAACAAGGATGGACACAACCCCAAAGCGCTAGTTTTCTTATCTGTCAAACTAATAAAATGTCTGTGAAAGGATAAAACTCATGCTCAGTTGTGTCAAAGGGGCAGCAAATTTGTATAACCTTTGTATTTACATCAGCAAATTGCCAGGAAGCACTAAGAGGATTAAAATATCCACTTCATTTGAACTCACAATTCTACTTCCAGAAATTTCTCCAAAGGAGAAAGCAAATGGTACAGATAAAACAGCACGTGTGAAGTGTCTTATTGTATTGTTACAGGTCACGGGAAGGAAACACGAGATAAAGGACGGTAAGTGTATTTATCAGGTGTTCATCAAGAGTCACGGTTTTGAAGAAGTTCTAATGACTCAGAGATGTGCCTGAGATGTTAACTGTAAGTTTAGCGGGCAATGTGCCATGACTTAAAGAAACACTACTTATGCGCTACTTATGCCTTTAAAAATTTTTTTAACATTTATTTATTTTTGAGGGACAGAGAGAGACAAAGCACGAGCAGGGGTGGGGTGGGGGGCGGAGGAAAGGAAGACACAGAATCTGAAGCAGGCTCCAGGCTCTGAGCTGTCAGCACAGAGCCCGATGTGGGGCTCGAACCCACGGACGGGGAGATCATGACCTGAGCCGAAGTCGCACGCCTAACCGTCCCAAGTCTCCTTAAGAGTAAATACAAACACCAACAGAGGGCGCTCTGACCCTTCATCCTGGCTCACTTCCTCCCTGGCACACGTGTACTCTATTGTTAATTTGCTTTTTTCTTCTAGAAACCTAAGTAACAGATGCATAGATAACATCCGTGTGTGTTTTCTGTAAATCACAAGCGACTGCTTAAATTATTCTGCAGTTTACATCGTTCCCGTCAGCCATGTTTTTGTGTTTTATTCACATTGACACACGTACATCTGGTTAAGTGTGTCAGAGTGACCCTTCTGAGGGCTGGGGGTGATATTTCACTCATCCACTCCACTGGAGGACACTTCACTTGGTTTCTTTTTGGAAAATGTCATGATGCTGTAATCCAGATCTTGGTACATGTTTTTAGGCCCTTTGTCTCCACGGCATGTACCTGGGCGTGGAACCGGGCGGTCGACCGTGATTGCCACCGGGACAGTGGGAGATTGTGCGTGGGCACTTGAAGCTGCCTTCCGTTTTAATGACACCTGAACTTGCACTTCATAGATTAGCCAAGGCCAGCCCACTCCTGGTTGAGCCTCGGGGACCCCACTGCCTCCCTGTGGCTCAGTGGGACTTGCTGTCAGGCTCACCTTCTGTCCCACGAGGAGGGAGCCGTGGCCTGGAAACAGTGGGTTTCATTCGAAATTCAAATTTGGCAACTGACTTTAGAGTTCGCCTCTCCAGAGGGTTCTGGGTGTTTCTCTGTCTGGTAGACAGGCTGCGTGTTTTGTCCTCGGCCTAGAGGCTCTGGGGAAGGAATTAGGTCCCCAGTGGGGACATGCTGGCCACTTGAGATCCACAGTGCACATTTACCATCCTGCTTGGGGGCGCGTACCGCAGCGGGTGAGACCTGGTTTGTCACTGAGGTTTCCCAGAGCGGAGCATGGGGGGAATTCCCGCCTGGGGGCAGAATGATGACATCACGGCACATTCGGGCCGGACTGGGTAGCTGGTTGGTGGCAGAGCCTCTTGGGACCCTGAGCTCCTCACCACCACCACCCCCCTCCCACGCCACACCAGGCACCCTTAAGGTGAGATGCCTTGGGGGCCATTCAGGGCCACCAGTAAATTCTCTCCCCATCAGAGGGAGCCTGGGAGAGTGGTGACTCATATTTTATATCAGAAGAAATAGCTCTTCCCTATTTACTCAACCAATCACGTGGATTTCCTTCTTCTTTGACAGTCACATGTGGCTAAACTCAGATTTTTAAGTGAAGAAAGGCTTGTTCAGGTTTCAGTCTCTCTACTTTGTAGTCCTTTTTAAAAACGTGTATTTATTTTTGAGAGAGACAGGGACACAGAGTATACACGTGAGCGGGCAAGTGGGGAAGGGGCAGAGAGAGGGGGACAGAGGATCCAAAGCGGGCTCTGCTCTGAGAGCAGAGCCCCACGTGGGGCTGGAACTCACAAACCACGAGATCATGACCTGAGTCAAAGTCGGACGCTTCGTCTACTGAGCCACCCAGGCGCTCCTGTTTGCCATTTTGAATGCGGGCTCTTCATTCCCTTTCCTGGGTGCTGGGTGGGCCTTGGGGGCCACTCCCTGCCTGCCCAGGGTGTATGGGTCCCTCCCCGAGCCCGCGCCATCAAGCTCTGGAGGCCCCGGGCAGGGCAGCCACACGCCCTCCCTGCCTGCAGAGGGAGCTGCTCTCACCAGTCGGATGCCTCTTCCGCTGTCTTTCTCCCAGTGGCCGCCAGTGCCTTCAGCCTACGAGAGAGCGGACGGGGAGGGGCATTCAGACCTCGCCCTCCCTACTTCCGGGAGGCCTGGGGGAGGCAGGCCTATCGCCCTGGGGGACCTGGGACCTGAGCGGGCACGAGGGTCCGACCGCTTAGACTTTGAAGCAGGAGGCACTGCCCAGGCCTCGGCCCTCCGCGCGGCTGTGGTTTCTGCAAATGCAGACCTGCTCGCACGTTTCCTCCGCCCCTGCCCATTTTCCTTGAGGGGCTCCTGCCTCCAGCCCTGGGCATGGGGCCCACCCACACCCGCCATCTTGCCTCCCCGGCCCACCCCGTGGGTAAACCCACTCTTGGATCCTCAAGTTGGCCATGAAGGGCCGGATGGGCCTCCCTGCCGAAGAGAGCAGACCTTTGGAGAAATGGCTCCCATTCTTCCGAGCTTGGCTCAGGGGTCTCTCCTCCAGGACAGTGGGGGGATGTGCAGCCCATCCATCCTGTGTGCCACGCCTCCCCGTCCCCCCACGTATGGCCATCCTGCTTCGTCTATGAGCTCGTGTCTGTTTGCCTCCCCCACCGGCCCTGGAGGGTCCCTGAGGCCCAGCCGTGTCCCACTAATCCTTATAACCCGGGACCTACACACATACGGACCAACGTGAGCCGGACGGAGTGTGGTTGAGGTAACTCACTCACGAGTCCCACTGGAAATAGTGGGGGTTGGTGAGCAGACCAGCATGGCGCTGCCCAGAGCCATTATTTGGCGACTCCGGACGGGGATGACATTAGTTTAAATCACAGGACACTCTGAGCCTGAGTCCATGTCCAGCTTCCATCGGCCATAAAGGGTGGGCTTTAGACGTGCCAGGAATAGGGCCCCGCCCCACCTCTGCCTGGGTTCTCTGGTCTCAGTATCCCTGGCTGTACCCGAGGGAGGGTGCCCAGCGCGGGGTCTAGCACATGGTCCCACTGCCCATTTCGAAGGCCCTCGGTTTATTATCAACATAAAGGCGACTGAGTTCTGATCTGGGTTGGAAAAGAAAAGGGTGAAGCTTCAGAGTGATAACAGCTCATTTGCTCGGGGCTTTGCTATAATGTTTAAGGAAGCCTCGGTCCCCAGTCCGAGGGAATAAGTCTGAAAAATCAGCACCCAGTGTCCCAACCTTGGCTCATTGCCTCTGAGGACTTTGTCTTTCTCTCTGACAGGCTGGATCCTAAGATTAACATTTTCTGCACGGGACACCTTTTCCTCGGGTAAGCAGGATCAATCAGCACTGTTCCGGTTTCTTAACCATCTCCTTTCACTCTCAGACACTGAAGAGATCACCCCTACGGTGAGTGGATCCCCCACACGACTTAGGAATATATTCTTCTTGGTGGTGCCCTCTGCCATCCCTTCAGCCTGGCGTCTGAAGTGCCTCACTGTGTCATCTCGGTCCCTGAACCACAAAGAGCCTGCCCAAACTCCTCCAAACCCCCCAAATTTGGGGAGGCAGGAACACATGGCTTCTGACTTTCACAAATTTTAGGGTCCCTCCACCAGCCAGCCAGCACAGTTTGAGTCTAAAAGAACTCATTTAAAAAAGCAGAGAAGGGCTGTATTGTGAGAACGTATCTCCCTTGGCAAGTGTACCCTTTCGACAGGAAGTCACTGCTCTGAGCTGCCTGCAGTTCTGTGGCAGAGGCAGAAGCGTCTCTGGGCCAGGAGCCCATGCCCAGCGGCCGGCGGGACAGTACTCACGCGGTGTGTACCGGGAAGCCCATTCCCAGCAGGGGCTCCAGGAGCGAGGGCGTGCCGCGGACCTTGAGCTTGTTGGAGACCTTTGCATAGAGCTGCGTCTCCCGGGCTGCCATCTCTTCCTGCCTGTGGACAGAAATGAATAGATAAAGCCAGAGAGAGGCACACATAGGCAAGGCTGAGGGTGTGAAGAAAAACCTCAAGCCCTTTTTGATCTCTCTGACAAAAGCTAATATCCTGTTTGCATGAGATGTCGGTTTTCAGAATTCTCTCTGCAGGGTGCTGGGCGCAGCGTCCACCGGCTCTGTTTCCACACGGGGTTCGCGGTCCGGAGGTCCAGCCCAGCCCCTGCTCGAGATTAGCCCCTGACTCGGATCTCCACTGGTGCCACTGGCCACGGACCCAGGGCGACCCCAAGCCTCCTTGCCTGCAAACGAGACGTTAAGCTACACTCCATCTACTGTCCCTGTGAGCTCTGACATGTTTGGTTCTTGTAATTATTCATCGACTCTGTTTTTTATTTTAGAATCTTTTGAAGTTTAATGGGGGTGCTGAAAAGTTGACAGATCCTACATACGAGTCAGTGAAACTCCATCCAGGGAGCTCACACACCTAACTCCCTCAGGACCAAACAATAAAACAAGGGTCCTCAACCTGAGGGATTTGGGCCCCGTCCCCAGGGACCATTGGCAACATCTGCAGATGCTTCTGAGGGTCCCCGTTGGAGGAAAGGATGTTTGCTACCGGCATCTTTCATGTCGAGGACAAGAATGTAGCAGGCGCACCCCAGAGCAAAGAGGGACCCGGCCCAAAATATCAAGAGCGCCAAGGTTGAGAACATGTGCTCTGGACCACAACCAGAGCACCCCTGCCCCCAGCACCCCTCCCCTCAACTCCTAGTTATTTTTTCCCTCCCCCCAAGAAGGTAAGTTCCATGCTCACATGTACATTGATTTTGGCTATTTTTGAATTTTACGTAAATAGAACCATAGAGCATATAGCCTTTTGTGTGTAATTTCTTTTGCCCCAAACTATGTGTGTGAAATGTACCCACGTGATTGCTGGTAGCGTGCTTCTTTTGCTGCATTGCTGTGTATTTTTCTATCCGAAAAGTGAAACATAATTTACTTCTCCATGTCTCTGTTGGTACATTGTTTGGGTGGTTTTCAGGTGTCTTGCTATGGTGGACATTCTTGTGTATATGCCTTTTTGCGCCTGATTTATGTTATTGACGTCAGGTACACATCTAGGATTGGGGTTTTTAGGTCATAGGATACATATGTACCTCATTAGTAACTACCAAGAAGTTTTACAAAAAGGTGGTTCCCATTTGCTCTCTTAGCAGTGGGTTAGGGTCCGGTTCACCGACATTCTTCTACTGTCCATCTTTTTAGCCTTAGCCAATCCGGGGCTATGGAGTGGTGTCTCGTTGTGGTTCTAATTTGCATTTCCCCAAATGGCAATGACATTGAGCATCATGAGACAGGCTCTTAGCCATTTGAATAACCTCTTTGGGGAAGGGCCCACTTAAATCTTCTGCCTTTTAAAAATTGGATTGTTCAGTTTTTCTTATCAATTTGTGGGAGATAATAAGTCTCTGGAGATAATAAGTCTTTCATTGGGTGTGCTTAATGGTAATGACTTCTTCTAGGCTGTGGTTTGCCTTTTTAATCTCTGAATGTCTTTGGGTGAAATGAAATCTCCTCATCTGAATGAAAAGTAATTTATCATTTTTCAATAGTTAGAACTTTCTGCATCCTGTTCAAGACATCATTGTTAACCCAACATTGATGAAGATATTCCCCTGTGTTTTCTTCTTGAGGTTTACTATTTTCACTGTTTACATTTAGCTGTTTGATCCATTTGAATACATTCCATGTATGGTGTGAGGTAGGGGAAGTGTTCATTTATTTCCCTACACCTGTTTTCATTGAAGGAGCATCCATTGTCCAATGCATCACAGTGGATATTTCTTCTAAATCAGGTGACTGAATATATATTAGCCTGTTTTTACTCTCTTCCTTTCTCTTGCTTGATTTGTTCATTTTTGTGCTCATACTACAGTGGCTTTCATTACTATGGTGTTAATTCCTCTGATTTTGTCTTCTTCAAGATGGTCTTCATTCCTCTAGGCCCATTGATTTTTTATATAAATTTAAAAATTAGATTGCCACAGTGTGCCATTGGAGACTGCAGAAATATATGTGGTCATTTACTTTTCAACAAAAGGCCAATGTAATTCAGTAAAGGAAAAGATAGTATTCTCAACAAATGAGGCTGGAAAACTGCATATTGATATGGGAAAATATGATGCTTACTTCACATCACGTACACAGCTTAGCTCAAAATGTATGATGGGACTAAATGTAAAAGCTAAAACTACAAAAATTCTAAAAAGAGCACCTGGGAGAAAACTCTTTGCTATGCTGGGGTTTGCAAAGCTTCATTAAAGATTTGTAAAAGAAGAAAATCGGTAAGTTGCATTTCGTCAAAATTGAAGACTTCTGGGGCACCTGGGTGGCTCAGTTGTTTGAGCGACGGACTCTTGGTTTGGTCCAGGTAATGATCTCATGATTTTGTGGGTTTGAGCCCTGCATCGGGCTCTGTGCTGACAGAGTAGAGACAGCTTGGAATTCACTCTCCCTCTCTCTCTACCCCTCCATCACTCGTGCTCTCTGTCTCTCAAAATAAAAAAATGAACTTTAAAAAAAATGGAAAACTTCTGTTTTTTGAAAGATGCTATAAGGAAAATTGAAATGTAAGTCTGGAGGTAAATACCACCATATGTATCTGACAAAGGGCTTGTACCCAGAATTTATAGAACATAACATAATTGGGTACATGTACATTCTTTTAATCAGTAATAAGAAAACAAAAAATCCAACTTAAAATGGGCAAAAAGTTCTAAATGGGACACTTAACAAAAGGAGCTACATGAATGGCTAATGAGGGACATGAAAAGATATTTAACTTCATTATTCATCAGGGAACTATAAATTAAAGCCTCAGTGTGATACCACAATACATTTACTGGAAGAGCAAAAATGGACCAGATTGACAATACTAAATTTTGACAGTGCTGGGGGATAATTGGAACTCTTATTTATTGTTTGACCATTTTGGAAAATATTCTGACAGTTTCTTCTACAGTTCAACATCCATTTGCTATATGACAGACTTCCTCTGAGCTGCCTACCAAGGAGAAATGAGAATGCGTGAGCATACAAAGACTTGTATGTGAATGTCCTTGACGGCTGGATTCACGGTGGACCCAAACTAGAAAGAACCCAAATGTCCATCAACTGGTGACTGCATACCTAAATTATGGTTTACTCAATCACTGAATCATGCTATATTCGAAGTATGGTATACTTCAAAATTATGACATATTCAAAAATGTCAATATTCATAAACTTTATTTCTCCTGCTTGCTATATCGTTCTGGCAAAGACTTCCAGTGCCATGGTGAATAAAAGGGGCTCTTGGGACAGGTACCCTTCATCAGATTAAATGACTTTTTTCCACTCCTAGTTCACTGAGGTATTTTCAAAAATTCATTAACAGATACTGAATTTTATCAAAGGCTTTTTCTGCATCTATTAAGATGATCATGCTGTTTTCCTTCTTTGTTCAGTGAACGAGGTAGCTTGCGACAGTTCACTTTTGAGTGTTAAATCACCTTGTGTTTCTAAGATGCAGCCTTGATCGTATTATGCTATCTTTTGTATATATTGCTGGATTCCATTAGTTAATGCCTTGTTTAGGATTTTTTTGCATCAATGTCTGTGAATTAGCTTGGCCCGTTGTTTTCCTTTCTTACAATTTCCTTCTCCAGTGTTGGTGTCAATAGAGTGATCAGCTCATTCTCATGTTCTTGGGACTTCCTGGTCGTAACACTGAATGTTACCACTCAAGGAACCCCCTCAATCCCAGGCAGACAAGGGCACGAGGTCACCCGAATTGTCAGTGTTATTCTGGCCTCATAAATGAGTTGGGAAATGGGGCTGAGCCTGGGGAGGGGCTCAGTCGGTTGAGTGTCCGGCTTTGGCTCAGGTCATGATCTCTTGGACCATGAGTGGGTTCGAGCCCCGCATCGGGCTCTGTGCTGACAGCTCAGGGCCTGGAGCTGCTTCAGATTCTGTGTCTTCCTCTCTCACTGCCCCTCCCCCGCTCCTGCTCTGTCTCTCAGAAATAAATAAAGGTTAAAAAAATAAATGAGTTGGGGATGAGCACTGGGTGTTATATGGAAACCAATTTGACAATAAACTATTTGTAAAAAATAAAATAAAATAAAATAAAATAAAATAAAATAAAATAAATGAGTTGAGAACTATTTCCTCTTTTCCATTCTCTGAATTTTTTTTTAAAGATTGGTAAAATTTCTTTCTTAAATGTTTGAAAAGATTTATCAGCAAAGTCATCTGGGTGTAGAATTTCCTTGGAAAATTTTAAATTATGGATTTAATTTATTTAAATTTAATTTATTTAAGATACAGGAGTATTCTTCTTGTATTGGTTTCACTAAGCTGTTTTTCAAGGAATTTGACCATTTTATCTAAGTTGTCTAATTTCCTGGCATAGTTGACCAGTTTTAAAAATTTCAATTTTGTTGCATGGTTTTCTGTGTAGAGGTCTTGCAGTATTTGTTAGATTATTCGTGGGTATTTGATTATTTTTGATGCCACTATAAATTATCTTTTTATTTATTTTTAAATGTTTTTTTTATGTATTTTTGATAGAGACAGAGCATGAACAGGGAGGGTCAGAGAGAGAGGGAGACACAGAATCTGAAGCAGGCTCCAGGCTCTGAGCTGTCAGCACAGAGTCTGACATGGGGCTCGAACCCATGAATCATGAGATCATGACCTGAGCCAAAGTCAGACGCTCAATCAACTGAGCCACCCAGGCGCCCCTAAATTATCTTTTTAAAATTTCGTGTTCATACTCTTTCTTGCTGGGAAATCAAAACATTATTGCTTTTTACATTATTTTGCATTGAACTTATATGTGATTTTATGTCTTGCTTGATTTCCTTATTAATTCTAATAATCTCTAGAATTTTAAAAACATTGTATGTACAAAAATAATTGTGAACAGCAATATTTTTCTTTCTTTCTTCTTACTTTCTTACATATTCTTTTCTTTTAAATGTTCTTTTTTATTTCTCTCTTTTCTTTTCTTCTTTTTCCCTCCTCCTCCGCCGTCTCTTTCTTCCACTCCTCTTCCTCCTTCTCCTTCTTCTTTGTATTCCTCTTCTTTTTCTTCTTTTATTGGACTGGAGTGAACTCCAAATGTTGAATAGATACGGAATATATCAATATAGTGCACCTCCCTGTATCGGTCTCCATTTCAGAGGAAAAAGTTTCAGTATTTCACATGAAAGTTTTAATTATATTGTTAAATATCTTTTTGCTTTGAGGAATCCAAAGATAAAATAATTTCATAATTAAAATGAGTTAAATATCTTAAATTTAAAAGCCTCAAAGTAGACAAAGCTTGTTATCCAGAAGAAAGAAAAAGCAGATTTGGGGTCTGAAATACAGCCTCTACTCAAATATAGTTTTCTTTTCTTTTTTTAAATTAAAAAAAAACTTTTAAATTTTATTTCTGAGAGAGACAGCATGAGCAGGGGAGGGTCAGAGAGAGAAGGAGATACAGAATCTGAAACAGGCTCGAGGCTCTGAGCTGTCAGCACAGAGCCCGATGCAGGGCTTGAGCCCACAAACCACGAGATCATGACCTGAACCGAAGTCAGATGCTTAACCGATTGAACCACCCAGATGCCCCTATTTTTCTTTCCTTAATAGTAAACCACTTTTTGAGTAATTGTGCTTATATCATATTAAAATATAAATTTCTCTTAAAAAATCTTATTTGGGTAAGTCAGGAGAGGCCCTCTCAAGCCTAATCTCTTTTTCTTCTTCTCAGACCTCCCAACCAAGACCAGGAAAACACGGCTTGGTGAATATCCGATGCCAGCCCTAGGGGTGACAATTTCTATGTCCTCTGATTTTATTTTGAGTTTGATGGAATTGATTTGCAGGTAAACTTTCTGAGAGGTGGGGGAAGTTCAACCACCATCATGGGTCATCTCCCTGCGGAACCTCGGCAAACCGACTTCACTTAACACACATGCCAAGATGTCCACATGTTAATAATATATTCATGTGACATATGTGAGCTCATGATTGCTTTTGGTTTTTCTTCGTGTCTACTACTGACCTAGTTCCACCACCTAGTTTATGATCAGCTCATCCGTGTACCTGGAGCCCCATCACATGCTCATCATTGTGCAGGGCGCCGTGAGAGTACATTCTAGACTCTGTCCTCTAGAGTTTTGTTACACAAGAACACTATCTACAGCAACTCAGGCAAAAACAAAAAAAGAATGAAGTTCTAAGTGTCCTGTCCCTGTCTTTGAGGGCAAATGTTTGTTCAAGGACTAGAGGCAGTAGTTAGAAAAGATGTAAATGGAGGGAAGGGTGAGCTTGAAGGATTCCCAGTCTTAAATCCCAAAACACTGAGAGGTGTGGGCAGAAAAACAAGACTGAATTTAACCACGATTAGCTGAATGTATTTCTTTGGCTTCGTTGCCAGTGGCAAATCCTGCCAACGATACCTTTAAAATCCATCCCAAATCCAGCCTTTGTACCACCAGCATCCTGGTCCAAGTCATGGCCATGGTGACCCAGGTTTTCAGTAGCTTCGTCCCAGCTTTCTGTGAATCCACCTCTGACTGTGTACTTCTTGCACATGTGTAGACCCGACTTTGCCCTGTTCAGCTCTTTGGTGGTTTTCCATCTCACAGAAACCAAACCCGGCTCCTCCCAATGGCCCAGGCCTCCAGTGATCTGCCAATCTCCGAGCACACAGGTTTCCTTGGGGTTCTTCAAACATCCCCAGTTCGTCTCTCCAGGCCTTTGGAGCTGACGGTCCCATGCTTGGAATAATCTCAGCTCATAAGACCAACTTTATCCCGTCATTAAGGTCTTGACTAAAATACCACTTCTTCCTGGGAGTCTTCCTCCACCACGCTGCCTCAGCCTCTCCCAGCCTCATCTCATTCTAGCATCTGTCATCACCTGGGACCACAGGTGAGTGCTTTGTCCCCTCTGCCATCTGCTCTGAGTCTAGATGCCTGGCTCATGGCAGATGGCCCGTAAATATTAGGTGAAAAAGTGAATGCTCGATTCACACCCAGCTCTACTCCACTAGGCTTCCAAAGGGGCTCGGTCCCCAGCCCACAGCTTCAGGGCTATGTTCTCTCTTGATAAAGCATCTTAAAGCTGTATTGTGTGCAGAAACCCCTTGGGATTCAGAGCCCCCCGCCCCCAGAAGAGAGTGTGAAGTGTCTCTATAGAGTGCTGTGTGAGAACACGCTCAGTCTCCCTGTCTTTTGTCTGCAGAGCAGCTGTGAGTCTAAACTCAGACCCAGTCACATGGAGGAATAGAAACCCCCACCAAGGGGTTTTGCTCAGCACTGGGCAGGACCTATCTGTTATTTTATAAAAGGAGTGTCTGTGTTCCGAAGGCTCTCTTCTGTGAAGTTTCTGAAAAGGTTTGCTTACCTTACTTACCAATTAAAGGCAAGTCACATTTTTCCCCTCCCTGATCTCTGTAGTCATACCACCAATGGCCATTTGATAGCCACAGCCAGATTGGGTTACACAGATGCCCGCGATAATGCCATTCGCTGTGATGATTGAGTCGACCAGGCTGGGTGACTTGGTGGAAGGAGGTATTTCCCGGTTGGACTAACCTGTTGGCAGCCTGCTCACCATCACGCTGGCTTTTATGATGAAAAAGGCAAATATTTCTGCTCTTAATGATGGCGGCTCCAGAAATGGTGAGTAACCTGGGGGGGGTGGGGGGGTAGGGAAAGAAGTATCTTCTGAAGGAGGATTTTTCAACATTTCTCAGGGTTCTGAAACCGACCGATGATGACCAGTTTGGGAAGGGACTTCTGTGCCCAGGTTCAAGGTTTCAGAAAGCATTTTGCCATTTCTTCTGATTGTGGTCATGAAGTTAAGCTGTGTACTTTGCCACGTGCCGATGGGACACGGCAAGAAACGGCAAGAATCAAAGGCAGAAACGCTGGATGTGAATTTATTAGTTTTCTACGGTACCCAGTGAAAAGCCACTCTTGAGACGGAAACGAAACCAATGTTTTTGGTGCATAACTCCCGCTAAGATTTTCCCAATGCATGTGAAACAGCAGGAAGGCAGAGTTCGTGTTAAATGGCTTCATAGTTTCTTTTTGAACTCAGACATTGCCTCCAGTGAACAGAAGGAAAATAAAAATGGGTGATTTGTCTGCACTTATGTGCCCGTTGGAACCTCTTTTGAGGAAGCAGGTTCCCAGAGAAGTCATGCCTGACTGATACTTGGGAGGGTGAGCTGAGAGTTAGTTGGGAACATTCCGCCATTTTATTGCTCACTCCGCCCCTCTTAGAGTTGCGGGAATGACTTCCAGAGGCTTCTGACCTCTCTGGCTTTGTGATAGGTGCAATTCTCCTGGAGGAAACAGAGCCCCAGTGTGGCTCTGTGTGCAAGCCAGCGGTCCCCGGCCACTCCTCCCTTTGCTGGGTGGGGAATTGGGCATCCAGAGGGCATGGATACTTTCATCCTTAACTAGGTCATGTTCGCGTGAGCCGGGAAAGGGCTGTGTTTACAGGAAACTACAAGTACGGTAGGCGAGTGTCCCTTCCCCAGTGCCATCTACGTTTTTGGGGTGCGGACGTTATGTGAGTATAAAAAACTTGGTTGTGTTTATGAGAGGTGTCCCACAGGCGCTGGCAAAGGGTTGGGTTTACGTGGGACAAAGAACAAAGACAAGAGAAGGAAAGTGCTTTGAAAGTGATTTGTCTCCTGAAAAATACTGGTGCAGTAATTTCTAACTCGTAAAATGACATATCTCTAAAGATGGCTGGTCAGTTGATTTAAAGATTGGTCAAATACATGATGAGAAAGTCATTATTTTAGTGGAATTAAGTTCATAGTTTTTCACAAACTGGAAGTTTCTCTGTTACCTGCTGTGGCTTAGGGAAAAAATGCGTTCTCATTGGACAAATAGTTTTGATTAATCAGGTACTGAATGTGCATTATGTGGACGGTTAGATTTCAAAGATTTAACTTGTCAAAGATGCGTTTGATGCTAAAACTATAAACAGGGAAGCAAACGCTTTTTGCTCTTCCTGGCGAAGGAGGTGGAGGTGGACGTGGAGCCGAATCTCAGAGGTCCTGAAATAGTCACCATGGGGGAAAATGACCCACCCGCTGCTGAGGCCCCCTTCTCCTTCAGATCGCTTTTTGGACTTGACGATTTGAAAATAAGCCCTGTTGCACCAGGTAGGTGGAACCAGGTGTGATTTCTGGGGAAGTGTCCCCAGAGCCTCCCTTTGGGGACATACCCCACCAGGATTTCTCACACCCACAAGCTGGATGCTTGTGTTTCCCTGGGTTTACAGAACCCAGAGGGGGTTACAGAATGCCAGAGGGGGGCGTTAGAGAGGGCGTCCCCTTGTTCAGCCTCTACCAGCTCCCGGAGAGAGAAGTTTGCGTTCTCTGGATGGAGGTTTTCAGAAACTGAGGCTCCAGTTGCCCCTGGGAGTTGGGGGTCAAGTCCTGCCAGAAAATCTCTGAGCCTCCCCCCTGCCCCCCCATAGAAAGTCCTGAGAACCAGGGCTCACCAGCTCTTCCGAGAAACTTAAAATAAGCTGGGCATTGT
Source organism: Proteles cristata cristata (assembly GCA_017311185.1). NCBI lineage: Eukaryota > Metazoa > Chordata > Mammalia > Carnivora > Hyaenidae > Proteles > Proteles cristata. Next base: position 75,977 of record JAESUZ010000678.1, on the reverse strand, counting down.
TGCAGGTATTCGATGCCCAGATAAGAACCCAACTGCAGGAGACAGGAGCCGCTCTGAGCAACAAGGAAGGAGAGCTGGTTTTGAAAAGAGGTCACAAACGCAGGACTTGCCACTGAGCCGTGGCTCACTGGTCCTGGGTGCTGCCAGGGGTGCTGACCTCTGGGACCGGAAAGGGGGACGCCGGGGGCTCTGGCTGAGGTTCCAGAAAGCACGGAGTGGTGGCTGCCCTAATGATTCTTTTTAAACCTTCTGGACAATTGTGGTTGGGAGGTGATGGAGAAGACGGAAGGTAGGACAGGTTTAAAAATACAGCTCAAAAAGTTAGCAAAACTACAAGCTTAAAAAATACCATATCACCTGATTCCCCACGATATATCATGTCTGCCTTCGTTCTCTTCCTGTCCTTGCTGATGAGTACACATTCATGCACAGTACGGCTATAGTCACGCGTTTTTCCATGTGTGACTTGGTTTTTCTAAATGTCTTTTGTTTACAACATCCCAACATCCCATCGAGTAGATGTTTAATTTACATGTTTTTTAAAATCATCATTTGACATACAATTGTTTCTAATATTTTTATAGAATGCATAGTATGAGCATGAATAACACTATACATGGTCGCCTCTGCTAATTTTTGATTACTTCTTCATGATTAATTCCTAGGGATAGGAATTTAGTAGTGCTTTTAAAAAAATGAGCAATGTACTTGTTCATTACAGAAATTTAGAAAACACAGTTAATCAAAAATATTTTTTAATTGCCTACAATTTTATCATTACTCAGAGATAACCCTATCTGTGCTTTGGTATTCAATTTCATGCCTTTTTCTGTTCAACATATCAGCATTTTCCTTGGAAGTGACATATGCAATTTTGAAGGCTCCCCCGCCAAACGAAACAATATTTTGTTCTTCTTTCCATAGCACTAAATAACTAAATATTCTTTAGGTGTTGGCAAGCTATGACCAAATCTGGCCCGCTACTTGTTTTTATAAATAAAGTTCTATTGGAACACAGACACATGCATTTATTCACCTTTTGTCTATGGCTGCCTTCGTGCCATAGTAGAGTAGCTGCAACAGACACTATGTGGTACATAAAGTTTAAAATATTTAGTATCTGGTCTTTTACAGTAGACGTTCGCCAATCCCCTTTCCCTATCGTGTAACTAACTCCCTACGTTCTGTCACCAATTCCTTCTGATGCACATTCAGGCTGTTTCCCATGCATCAGTATTACACACGCTGCCGCTTTAAGTGTCCATGTTGGTAGAAATTTGTGTACATCAAGGATGACATCTCAAGATAAAATCTTGGAAGTGGTTTTACTATGTCAAAAATTCCATCCATGTTTAAGCCCTTTGGTTCATATTTCCAACTTGAACTCTCAAAAGTTACACAATGTATATGCTTATTGATTGTAAGCGGAGGCCCATTCTTTTCACTTTGGACGGCAGTGGGGATATAATGATAATAATAATTAATAATAGTAACAACAGTAATAATAAATATTGCCCGGTTGATATGTAGTTACATTTAATTTGCACTTTCTCAGATTTCCAGAGAGATTGAAGGTTTTTGTTCATGCTTTTCGATGATTTGCGTTTCTTCTCTGGAGAGGTGCTCTGCATTTTGGTTTTTATTCCCGGCACGCTCTCAAAGACAGAGCAAGGAGGGGAGCCGGGCCCCGGAACCGCCCACAGGGCACCACGGCGAGGGGACTGTAAGGGGGAAACGTGAACAGATACAAGGGTTCTAAATGAACAGTAATCTTTGAATCTCCAATGCGGACTAATTTCCTAAATCTAACTCTTAGACACAGAATAACCGGAAGGGTAAGAGGTCATTTTTGGGGTTCCTCCTGGTTTTTATTTTATTATTTTTTTTAAATTATTTTTTAATGTTTTATTTATTTCTAGAGAGAGACAGCATGAGCAGGGGAGGGTCAGAGAGAGGGGAGTCACAGACTCTGAAACAGGCTCCAGGCTCTGAGCTGGCAGTCAGCACAGAGCCCGATGCGGGGCTTGAACCCACGAACCGCGAGATCGTGACCTAAGCGAAAGTCGACGCTTAACCGACTGAGCCACCCAGGCGCCCCCCTCCTGGTTTTTAAAATGTAAATGGAGAGGGGGCTCTCAGTAAGGGACTTAGTAATTTGGTGCAGGCTTCTGGGGGTGAGAAGGGGTTGGGGGGAAGTCTGCTCTACTAACTGGAGACCACAGATGGGTTGCCCTGAAAGGAATTGATCTCCCCTGCGGAGATGAGACAGCCTCCATTATCTCGATGTCATTCATCCATTCATCTGTTCAGTTTACTGACACAGTTGACCGTTGAACAGCACAGGGGCGGGATTAGGTGGCTGACTCCCTGCAAGGTCAAAAATCCACGTATAACTTTTGGCTCCCCCAAGACTTAACTACTGATAGCTTACCGTTGACCAGAAAAGCCTTACTGATCACATAAACACTCACTTAACAAGTATTTTGTATGTTACGTGTATTATACACTGTGTTCTTACAATAAAGTAAGCTCAAGAAGAGGAAGTGATTTAGGAAAATCATAAGGAAGAGAAAATATACTGAAGTCACTGTCCTATAAAAACTCCATGCACATTGGGTGCCTCGGGGGCTCAGTCGGTTAAGTGTCCAACTTTGGCTCAGGTCATGATCTCATGGTTCATGGGTTCAAGCCCCGCGTCAGGCTCTGTGCTGACAGCTCAGAGCCTGGAGCCTGTTTCGGATTCTGTGTCTCCCTCTCTCTCTGACCTTCCCTTGCTCTCTCTCTCTCTCTCTCTCTCTCTCTCTCGCAGAAATAAATAAAATATTGAAAAAAAAAAAAAACCAACTCCACACGCAGTTCAAGCCCACATTGTTCAAGGGTCTGCTGTGTTGATCAAGGGCCACTGCGCCACGTGTCTGTCCAGGCTCCGAGAGCACGGCTGCAGAGCAAAGCTGCCTGCTCGTTGCGGCCAAAACAAAGACCTTGCCCTCTGCCCCCACCCCCTTGCTCTGTATCCTTCAAGCCACGAAGTGTGTATCTCTCTTCACTCCCCTCCATTTCTTTCTTCTTCCCATTTCTTGTCTTCCTCTCCCTCTCCTCCTTTCCCACCTCTTCCTCCCCATTTTTGTCTTAAAGTTCTTTTTTGAGGCAGCCTAGAATGACATTGACCATTTTATGCGCACGCTCTTTATTGCCAGAGAGTGATGCCGTGGGTGTCCAAAGACAGGCAGGGGGAGATCTTTGTGGCTTTTCCGTGGAGGATCCCTCGGCTCAGCATCTCCCAGACTAGGGAGAGAGACCAAGGGACTGTCGCGAGTAGCCATGTGCCGTGAGGAAGGCTGTCTCCCCTTTCTGCACTCGCCCCTCTCCCAGCTTAAGTGGGGACCACTCGGGCATAGGTGTATTTTCAGGACTGGTGAGATTGTTCGCATGACGTGGCCCGTTCTCTTCCGAGTAAAGGCGCCAGGCGCTGATGGAAATCCACCTGGTCACTCAGAGGCTTGAGCTTTTGGCATCATTAACGCTTGTAGAGAGCATCTTCTTTTCCATCCAGTCTGCCTGGTTCTTTGGGCAAGAACTGGGGCCGTCTGGGGTCTGCAAGCTAACAAGTCAGGCTGCCCAGTTTGCTGGACGCTGGCGGGAAATAAGAAACTCCTGGATCCGACGCAGAGGACTTTATTACTCCCCACACAACGGCGTGTGCGTTCTGTTTGAGTCTGTTCCTCTTGGCCACCAAGTCCCATGCGGGTGACATGGAACAGCCCAGGTATACCCCACATGCCTAGGGGGTCTGCATCACATCACGAAACCCAGAGCCTTTTATTTAGTTATTTATTTATTATTATTTTTTTAATGTTTTATTTATTTCTAGGAGAGAGAGAGAGAGACAGCGTGAGCAGGAGGGTCAGAGAGAGAGGGAGTCACAGACTGAAACAGGCTCCAGGCTCTGAGCTGGCAGTCAGCACAGAGCCCGACGCGGGGCTCGAACCCATGAACCGTGAGATCATGACCTAAGCGAAAGTCGGACGCTTAACCGACTAAGCCACCCAGGCGCCCCAACCCAGAGCCTTTTATAAAGGACTTCAAGCAGACCTGCCCACGCTTTCCCCCGTGTGTTAAGCCTGCTCCCTGCTCTCAGTCTCCTAAGGCCACTTGCTCTGCCAGCATCCTCAGAGAGATGGTCATCATGTGGTGACCCTCTCAGAGGTCCCAGCTCCCCCTGCCTTCTAAGTCCCCTGTTTGGGTTTGACACATCACCGTCTTCTCTGGGGAAACTGTTCTGGGGACTCAGGCTCCATTCCCCTCTGCACTCGTTCCCTACGGCTGCGGAGACAACGCACACAAACCAGGTGGGTTAAAAGGACAGAGTCTAGGGGCACCTGGGTGGCTCAGTCGCTTAAGCGTCCGACTTCGGCTTAGGTCATGATCTCACAGTTTGTGGGTTCGAGCCCCGTGTCAGGCTCTGTGCTGACAGCTTGGAGCCTGGAGCCTGTTTCAGATTCTGTCTCCCTCTCTCTCTGACCCTCCCCTGCTCATGCTGTCTCTCTCTCTCTCAGAAATAAACTAAAAAAAAAAAAAAAAGGACAGAGGTCTGTGGTCTCACAGTTCTGGGGACCAGAAGTCTGCAGCAGGGGGTGGGGGGGCAGGGATGTGGTCTCTCTGAACCCCATGGGGAAACCTTCCTTGCTTCTTCCCGGCTTCTGTGTTTGCTGGTAATCTTTGGGGCTCCTTGGCTTGTAGGTTCAAGGCCCCAGTCTCTGCCTGGATCTTCCCACGGGGCCCTGCCCGTGCGTCGTCACACCCTTTCCTTCTGTGTATGTCTGCTTCTGTGTTCAAACGTCCCCCTTTCAAAGGACACCAGTCAGATTAGATTAGACCCATACAATTTTATTTTAATTCGTAAACACTTTTTTATTTATTTTGAGAGAGACAGAGACAGTGTGAGCTGGGGAGGCACACAGAGAGAGAGAGAGAGAGAGAGAATCCCAAGCCGGCTCCGCACTGTCAGCACAGAGCCCGATTCGGGGCTCTAACCCACAAAACCGTGAGATCGTGACCTGAGCTAAAACTGACAGCTGGATGCTTAACCGACTGAGCCCCCAGTTGCCCCGACTTTGTTTTAATTTGATGACCTCCTGTAAAAACTCCATCTCCAAATAAGACGATATTCGGAGGTAATAGGGGTTCAGCTTCAACACAGCCGGGGCTGAGGGGTGCACAATTCAGCCCTAACGCCGTCCCCTAACCCACGATGGACACAACCGGGCTGAGGGTGGAGAGCGTGGGGCCGAGCCTCTGGACAAAGCGTCCCGGGGTAGGTGGCCACTTGCTTTGGGCCGGAACATTCTCTGCTCTCGGGGGAGGAGGAGTAGACAGCTAAATTTTAAGTTTTATTTTACTGAAATCCTCTGCTCTGTGGCTTCCTGCTCTGGCCCCAACTTTCGATTTTTCAGACGCGGATGCTGTTGCCGCACAGATACTGTCCCTCCTGCCACTGAAGTTCTTTCCAATCATCGTCATCGGGATCATTGCGCTGATATTAGCACTGGCCATTGGTCTGGGCAGTGAGTACGATTCATTATTTAGCAGGCTCTCAAATGCCTATTCAGGCATTTAAACTTTGATGAGGCCCCCCGAGGCCCCCGCCCCCAGCTCACGCCACTCAGCCTTAATTACTGGAGGCAAACGTCTTTTGGGTTTGCTGACTTTGAGTTTTCGTTGCCTGCATGAGTGTGAAGCCAGCCTGGGGCCCAGCAGGGGCTGCTGGCCACGCTCGGGGCTTTGTCACCAAGGAGCCTGCCCAGTTAGAAGTGTCGAAAGGCGGCTGATGAAATGGAATCCCGCGGGCAGGAGGGGGTGCGGGCCGAGAGGAGAAGACAAGGGGGCCATTCATGCCGGGCCGGGCGTACCTGCTGTTTTTAAAATCAGGTTCATGCGGCTTTTGAGAGAGTGAGCCACTTGGATGGGCTCTGATAGGGAACACTATCTCATTTGCTCTTTCAGATCGCCAGCCCGCCTGCTCGATGGTGTGGTCCGCGGCCCCCTTTCTTTTTGTCCGGTAGACTGGGGGCCGCGGGGTCCTCCCTGGAGCTCCTTGCTCGGAGGGCTCAGCCCGTAGGCCGGCAGCCAGGCCCTTTCTCTCTTGACCTTGAGCCCCCACATTGTGGCCCCAGGCCACATAGTGAGACGAGGGTGGTGCAGCAGCCCCGCCCTCGGGAATTTGGAACAGAAACTGGGCTGAGGGAAACCGGCTGCAATTTCAATGCGGGTTTCATTATTGATGGCCAAGCTCAAGGCCACGCGGCCGGTGGCCGGTGGCCGGTTGTCCGTGTTGTGCACTGAAGAAGCTCTTCCTTGACACACCTGTCTTCTCCTTTCCTCAGTCCACTTCGACTGCTCTGGAAAGTACAGGTGTCGCTCATCTTTCAAGTGCATTGAACTGACGGCTCGATGCGACGGGGTCTCGGACTGCAGGGACGCGGAGGATGAGTACCGCTGCGGTAAGGCCACGCTCTTCCCCGTGGAAGCGCCACTCAGCCCCGACCTTCCCCATCTGGGAGGTGGGTCCGGGTCCGTGCCACTGTCGGGGCTCAGCCTTAACTGGGATCTAACAGGCATTCTTCCCCAGGGCTCGCTGAGCTGGGACAGGGGGGCTGAGATCTGGGGCTGAGACGCAGCCGGGGGGACAAGGGAGCACTAAGAAGGGGGCTGGGGGCCAGGCATGCCCTCGGGGGGCCGGGCCGTGGGCGGGGGGAGGGGCAGGGCAGAGGCAGCAGCGCAGGGACCCGAGCCCGCTGCACAGAGGCCTCCAGCGCGGGCTCAGGCTCGCTGGCCGCTAACGGACGGCTCTTCCCGCGCCGGCCAGTGCGCGTGAGTGGCCGCCACGCGGCGCTCCAGGTGTTCACGGCTGCTGCCTGGAGGACCGTGTGCTCTGACGACTGGAGGGGTCACCACGCTAACGTCGCCTGTGCCCAGCTGGGGTTTCCAAGGTAACGGACGGAGCATTGCTGGCGGGTAGAGCCTTTGATGGCGGTGACAGTGCAGGGAGGAGGCTGCGTCCCCACGGCATCCGCAGGCCACAGGTGTGCGCACCGAGACCACGCACTCAGTGCCGTGATCATCACACACGGGCACACACACGTACACACACGCGCACCCACACACCATTTACATATACACATACACGCATGTGCACACACACAAACACACACACACACCATTCACATATACGCAGACATGCACACGACATATATGCATAAACACACACACTGCACATGGGCACACCTACCCCCCATGCATATGCACACATTACACACGAACACACCACACACATACATTCACACATGCCTGCATACACCACACACATGCACGCACACGTGCACACACCACTCACATATACACATACACACACGTGCACACACACATACACATATGCACACACACGCACCATTCACATATACACAAACATGCACTGCACACACATACGCACATGCACACACACCACACGACATATACACATACATACACACACTGCACACAGGCACACATACCCCCCACGCATACGCACACATATACACATGAACACACCACACACATACATTCACACATACCTGCACACACCACATATAAGCACACACACCATTCACATATACACATACACGCTCATGCACACACATGCAGACACCATTCACAAATACACACATGAACACACACCATTCACATATAAACACACACATGCACACACCATTCACATATACACATACACACGTGCACACACATGCACACACACCACACGACATATATACATACCCCCCATGCACGCACACACATATACACACGAACACACCACACACATACATTCACACATACCTGCATACACCACACACATGCACACACACAGAGGCACACACAGCACATGCTATATACACATATGCGCACACATACACACATAAATACACACATACACTGGCATACACACCACACCCACATGCACACCACATATTTACACACATAGTGCACACAAAACAGACACAGCACACACATACACACAGCATACACTCCACATACACATACATATACACATGCACACACACACCATGTTTGCCACACATCACCCCTACACACACACCTGCACACACACGCACACCACACACAAACATGCATACATACTATATCACACACACAGCACATCAGGTACCTGTGCACACACAAACACCACATCACACACACACTAAGTCACACACACACACGCACACACACACTCACGCACACACACACTCACATACCACCAACAGCACCACCATCACTGCAAACAGCTGAAAGCCTCCGCGGGCATTTCTGTTCCCTGCATGGACCTTTCCAGGACTCACGGGGGGGGCCGTCCCTCCCCCTTCCCGGCGCCTCTGCTTCCCCCTCTCGGAGCTCCACCCCTTCCCCTGAGCCCCACGGCCTCCCTCGGCTGTGCAGAAGGACCCAGAGACCCCGTCTGCCCAGGGGGGAGAGTCCTGCCCACCCTTCATGCGCCCCGCCAGACGACACTCAGCCAACGCCCTTTCCCCCGGCTGCCTCTCAACGCGGCCCGTTTCCTTCCCTACAAGCCCGTCCTTCCCTTCTCTTCCCGGGGCTTCAGTTCCCAGAGGCACTTCTGTTCCCTTCTGGTTTTTTCTTACTTCCCTCCGAAAGCCCCCCTTTGCCCTTCTCTGCTGGGATGTGTCTTGTGTCTGCTGCCTGTGATGAAAGAAACAGGGGGGACCACTGAGCCGGATGGCCTGGGTTCGAATCCCCCCATCCTGCACCCAGTTCCCTGACTCGGGCCTCGGAAATCGGGAGAACAGTCGTGGCTGCTTTTGAGGGTCATGTCAGGTTCCGGCGGCCTCGGAGCGCGTAGGAGCGAGCCTGGCTCACAGCGTTGCCCTCGGAGAGCTGGTGGCCTGCGGTCCCCACTTCCTGGAGGCCACATGGTTTATGGGGTTCCCGGCGTGGTCCCCGGGGGCCCCTTGCGTCCCCCGCCCCGCCGTGGCCAGCCCGCCCGCATCGGGCTCTCTGTGCCGTCTTGGGGCCCAGGGCCCAGCGCCTGCCCTGTCAGTGGTTGTGTGACCGATCCCGGCGGGGGGGTGGTGACAGCACTGATTGTCCTCAGAGCCCACGCCCCACGGAACCCTGAACCGCACACACACTGCCGCCCCCGCGGCACTTCCATGACCTGATGCAACCCTGTACGACACCCTGGTGTGCCAGGGAGCGGGGCGAGCCAGCGCTCATGCCATGAGAGAGGGGAGGCTGCCGGTCACTGACCACCCTCGTCCCAGAACTTGAGTCTTTAAAATCGTGCCTTTTTCACCACTGCCCCCGAAGACCCCTTTCCCGATACTTGAACCGTCTGCTGGTCCTGGGCCTCCATGCGCCTTTTCCTTCCGTGTTCCTCTCTCTCCGGTGGGAGCCACACCAGCTCTGGCTTTCGCTCTCCCCTATCTATTACTCTTGGGGGCGCGGCACCCCCGCTCCGGGGCCCTCCTGGAAAGACCCCGCTCAGTTCTCTGCTCCGCTCTCTCTCGGGCTTGCTTCAGGCTACCTGGCTACATCAGGACGCGGCCCTCCCCGCCCTGTGCCCTGGGCCTGCGGGGTGGAGGGGCCGCGGGGTGGGGGCCAGGAGTGTGCGCGGTCCCAGACTATGCAAGGTCTCGAATGCCTTCCCAAGCCGGCAAAGGAAGCTGTTGATGGTTTGGCGTTGGGGGCGGGGGTGACGCCGCCCACGATACGTGTGGCTTCCTGAGTCGAGCACCGGGGAACCTGATGCCGAGGGAATTCACGCGTCAGGTCTGCGTTCCCGATGTGCTTGCAGCTACGTGAGTTCAGATGCCCTCAGGGTGGGCCTGCTGGAGGAGCAGCTGCGAGAAGACTTCGCTTCCATCAATCACCTCCTGCCCGATGACAAAGTGACCGCTCTACACCACTCGGTGTACGTGAGGTAGGCGCCAGGCGGTGCTGCTGTCTGCTTGGCCACCTCGGCTGGACCGGATGGGCCCACCGGAAGCAGGCGGAGACGCCCGGCAGGGGGAGGTGGTCAGGGACACGGGTGTGTGTGCGGGACAGGATGGGGGACAAGGAAACAAGAAAGAAAAAGACTAAGACAGACACGTATCATCCGTCTGCGAAGTACTTAACGCTCCCCATTTCTATTCCATGTTTCCCCAGCATCTCGTGGGGAAGGTAAAATAAGATACCCTTACGTGACGGGTGCCCGACGCCCAGCGGGTCCCCGCCCGGTCCCCTGCCTCCACGGTCGGGCATCTCCATATGCTCTTCTGGGCACGTCAATCCCAGGAGCGTGTCCTCTGCTCTGGGAAGCCACAGCTGGTCAGCCTGTCATTGCATAGTTCACAGTCCCCCTGGGACCCACGTGCGATTCGTGGGGACATCTGATCCCTTGTGTCCTAAAACCTCATTCTGGTGACTCTCCCTTTTCCTTGCATGATTGCATGACCGGACTGGGGCTCGGAAGGCAGGGGAGTCACGAAGGGACGCGGCCGGATGTGTCCCCGCTCCCGCCCACGCGAGGGCGAGCGCGTGTCGTTTCCGGAGCAATCACAGCTGTTCTGGGGAGCAGGGTGGCCCGGCTGCAAGGACTTTGTGCCGGGAGAGGCTGCCACGCCGTCCAAAGGGCCCTTGATGTCCTCCGGGGCCCAAAAGACACTGGGGTCAAATCCACCACACGACGCTGGCGCACGACTGTATGACACGCTCCTCCGCATCTCCAATCACCAGCTGCAGAGCTCAGAAATGCTCCTGGCCCTGTCGCACGCACAATCCTTCACGGTAGCCGCGTGTTTCAGGGTGACTGTGTGACCTCACGCTCGTGTCGTGGACTAAAACTGTGATCTGTGTTCAAGGGGAGGGGAATAGAGTTCATTTTTCTTTTACTCCAAGATGAAGTCTGCAAAAGGGCTCATTTCACAGACCTCTGGGCCTTCACCGGAAACCTGCTCTTTTCCTCCTCAGGGAAGGGTGTGCCTCGGGTCACGTGGTCACCTTGAAGTGCACGGGTAAGCGTTCTCAGTGTGGAGATGGCTCACAGACTCCTGTCCCCCTCCCCTCCGCAGACTGCCCGGGGCCCCACTCCCAGGTGCCGCGTGGGAGCACTTGGACCCCACCTGATGGAGGAGGAGGGCAGTGCTGGCCCCTGTCGCCTGTTGGAGGGCGGGGAGGCAGCCCAGAGCATCTTCTCAGCAACAGACGGGGCCACGGTCGACTCCGTGGTGGCGCCAGGAGCCCGACTGCCTGCCACTGTCTCCTCCCCACGCCCCTTCCCGCCAAAGGGAAAAGCCTGCGCGGCTGCTCAGTGCCCCGGGCTCTTTGCTGCTGGCAGCGGGAGGGTTTGCCCCGCGGGGTGGGGTCTGGAGAAGTCCGGGCTGTGCAGGCCACCCTGCGCTTCTGAGGAGAGCGCCCCAGAAGCCTGGCTCCCACGCTCCCAGGGAGCGGTGGTCACAGCGGGCTCGTGGGCATCACCCAGAGGGGCGCCGTCCACACCGGCCCTGCCCACTGTCCCCCACGTCCCGGGACCTGCTCCTGTTCTCCCCTCCCGCTCTCTCTCAGCTGTGAGCTCTACACAGGCGGCAGATGTCGGGGGGTGGGGGTGTCTGTGGATGTGACACCAGTTTCCCCAGGAAGGTCTGTGGGATCAACCCCGAGCCCCATTCTGTCTCCGCAGCCTGCGGTCTGAGAACAGGCTACAGCGCGCGCATCGTGGGAGGAAACATGTCCTCGCTGGCGCAGTGGCCGTGGCAGGCCAGCCTTCAGTTCCAGGGCTACCACCTGTGTGGCGGCTCTGTCATCACGCCCGTGTGGGTGGTCACCGCCGCCCACTGCGTCTACGAGTAAGTGTGCCCTGGGCTCCCGGGCGTGTGTGTCTACGAGTGAGTGTGCCCTGGGCTCCTGGGCGTGTGTGTCTACGAGGAGTGTGCCCTAGACCCCCTGGGTGTGTGTGTCTACGAGTGAGTGTGCCCAGGCCCTGGGCGTGTGTGTCTTGCCCTGGACCCCTGGGTGTGTGTGTCTATGAGTGAGTGTGCCCTGGCCTGGGCGTGTGTGTCTACAAGGAGTGTGCCCTGACCCCGGTGTGTGTGTCTACAAGTGAGTGTGCCCCCCTGGGCATGTGTGTGTCTATGAGGAGTGTGCCCTGGACCCCCAGTGTGTGTGTCTACAGTGAGTGTGCCCTGGCCCTGGGTGTGTGTCTACAGTGTGCCCTGGGCTCCTGGGCGTGTGTGTCGTGTGACCCCGGGTGTGTGTGTCTACAAGTGAGTGTGCCCTGCCCCCGATGTGTCAGTGTGCCCTGGCCCCCAGGTGTGTGTTTCTACGAGTAAGTGTGCCCTGGGCTCCTGGGTATGTGTGTTACGAGTGAGTGTGCCCTGGTGCCCCGGGTGTGTCTATGAGTGAGTGTGCCCTGGCCCCGGAGGTGTGTATCTATGAGTAAGTGTGCCCCTGGCCTCTGGGATGTGTGCATCTATGAGTGAGTGTGCCCTTGCTTCCTGGGCGTCTGTGTCTACGAGTGAATGTGCCTTGGCCCCCTGGGCATGTGTCTATGAGTGAGTGTGCCCTTGGCCTCTGGGATGTGTGCATCTATGAGTGAGTGTGCCCTGGATCCCTGGGGGTGTGTGTCTATGTGCCCTGGCCCCCCGGGTGTGTGTCTCTACGAGTAAGTGTGCCCTGGGCTCCTGGGTATGTGTGTTTACGAGTGAGTGTGCCCTGGTGCCCCGGGTGTGTGTGTCTATGAGTGAGTGTGCCCTGGCCCCCCGGAGGTGTGTGTCTATGAGTAAGTGTGCCCCTGGCCTCTGGGACGTGTGCATCTATGAGTGCGTGTGCCCTTGGCCTCCCGGGCGTGGGCCTCACTGCCCGCAGATCCCCGTCTAGACTGGGTAGATGTCAGGGCTCAGCAGCGGGTCCAGAAACTGGCCAACAGACCAGAGAGTCACAGGTAACGTCCAGTGGAGGGACCCTGTCACCCTGGAGCGACCGCCGCTGTGGCCGTGGGCTGTGACTCCGAGCTCATTCTGAGGCTTTCAGGCCCGCAGCTCTGACCGGGGAGGGAGAAGGCGCCAGCCTCCCGGCCGCACTCCCGGGGGTGCGGGGCGGCCAAGGGGCGGGAGGCAGTGCGGGGGGGGGGGCGCCGGGGCAAAGCCACAGGGAGGCTCCCACGCGCAGCTTGTTCTCTGCCGGCTTGTTAGGTTTTGCTTGTCTTTGCCTCGCGCTGGTTTGGCCGCTGTCTGACGGCAAATGGGCCCCAACAGACCCGGCACAGCCTCAAATGTCGAGAAGCCCCCAGGCCTGTCGATGAAGTGCACCGGGGGCACCTGAACCTGTGCGGGGCAGGGCTGCGGTCAGCGTACGCGGGGGAGGCGGGAGCCGCCGCGTCCGCCACCCGCCTGGCACAGGGTCTCTGACGGTTGAGGTCCGCGGGTTAGACTGTTGGGGACTTTCTCGCTTCCCCTCCTTGACGTCTCATTGCAGCCTGTACGTCCCCAAGTCGTGGACCATCCAGGTGGGTCTGGTGTCCCTGCTCGACAGTCCGGCCCCTTCCCACCTGGTGGAGAAAATCATCTACCACAGCAAGTACAAGCCCAAGAGGCTGGGCAACGACATTGCGCTCATGAAGCTGGCCGGGCCCCTCACCTTCAATGGTACGTCCCATCCCTCTGTCTTCCTGTTGCTCTCCTGCGTCTTCAGATTGTCTGAATTGTCTGTTGAAGCATTTTTACGACAGCTGCCTTGGCATCCGTGACGGGTAATTCCGATGGCTGATTCGTTTTTGGCCGGCGTCAGTTTATTATCTGCTCTCACCGGAGAGGTGTCTCGCCCGGTTCTTGGTATAATGAGTCCGGTTCAATAGCATCCCGGACACTGGGCTATTGCGTGAGGAGCCAATGGGTCCATATCCGTCTTCAGTTTTAGCAGGAGGTGACCCTGGGTCACTGGGCATGACATGCCTACCTCATAGGCTGTGCTTCCGAGGGCATTTGATTCTGAGACTATGTGGTTCTACTTCAGGCAACTCAGTTCGTCTGGTATCACTGGGGCTCCCACCAGTGCCACTTGCTTCCTGCTGGTGGTGCCTGGAGGTGAAAGGGGCTTCCCCAGCCCAGGCCACCTGGTACCTCCAGGCGGGAGAAGGGGTCTCTGGCCCGTGGGGACAAAGAGCTGTTCCCTGTCCTGGAGCTGGTTGGGGTCGGGTCTCTGCCAGGGCCACACCTCTGCCCGGTGTCAGAGTCGTGGACTTCCCAGGTCAGCCAGCGGCTGTAGGGCGATCGTCCCTGCAGCCATTTCTTTATGAGCCAGAAGACACTGGGCACCTTCAGCTCCCGGAGGGACTCGAAGTGTTCTCTCCCAGCCAGCGGCCGCATTCGGCAGGCCACGTTTCTCGGTGGGAAATAGTGAGTCCTGGCCTCTGGAAGGTACCAAAATGCCAGAGACGCCAAACAGGATAGAACGCTCAAAGCTCTGGCACAGGCAAAGGAAGGATCGTGAGCCTACTCTGCTCCTAAATAAATCAAAGCCCCCTCCCCCTCCCCAGCCTACAGCGGGCACGGGCAGAGGGACGGTCAACGGGGCCCCTTGTGCATGGGGTCCGGGCGCAAGACCAGGGACAGCTTTGACCTGAAGCACTGCAGTGTGCTTGGCACACAGCACATCCAATGCTCCATGTAACTCTTGAAACAAGTGTTTCTGGAGAAACAGAGACCCCGTAAGGTGGTGCTTGTTTCTTATCACTGGTGACACTTGGTTACAAAAGATGAGGTGCCAATGCCTTTTACTGTGTTTTTTCTCTTTTGTTTTTTAAGTTTATTTATTTATTTTGAGAGAAAGAGAGAGTGTGTGAGCAGGGGAGGGGTGGAGAGAGAGAGGGAGAGAGAGAATCCCCCACAGGCTCTGCACTGTCAGCTCAGAGCCCAACTCGGGGCTCGAACTCATGACCCGCGGGATCATGACCTGAGCTGACGTCGAGGGTCAGACGTCTAACCGACTGAGCCCCCAGGAGCCCCGACACCTTTTGATAAAAGTTAATGAGCACGCTTATTATTTCTCTGCCTTTCCACCACCGTCCTCTGCAGAAAAATCCAGAGCGTGTCAGAGCGTACTCGCACATCAGCGTCCCCGCAGCAGCGATGCCGTCTCTGGCAGACGGCTCATGAGACGTAGCCCGCAGGGACAGGGAAACTTCTTGCCTCCGGAAGTGTCCGGAGGGACAGGAATACTAACGGAGGGATGTTTCGTAAGGCAACGTGCCCGTGGTCCACACCAGGAGTGGGCAAGCCAGGGCCCTGGGGCCAAAGCTGACCCCTTTGCCTGTTTTTGCAAATAAAGCTTCAGTGGCACACGAGCAGATGCGTTGGTGGCAGATTGGAGCAGTTATGGCAGAGTCCACGGGGCCACAAAGCCCCAGGTATTTACTATGTGGCCCTTGACAGAAAAGATGCCAGCCCCGGGTCCAGACTCACTCACGGTGCCACGGTGTAGGCTTGTCTCAAGCTTTACGGCTCTGGCGGGAAGAGGTCCCTGCTCTGAGCTGGTAGCTTTCAAAGTGACCGAGGCCTTGACCTTTCTCGGGGAGACCGTTTGAGCTCCTCAAAGGGGCAGACGCCGGGGAGATTCAGTGTTTTCTTGGGCTAGTGCTCCAGCCGAGTTCAAGGCCATTGTTTCCCCTTGGAACAGAGATGATCCAGCCCGTCTGTCTGCCCAACTCCGAAGAACAGTTCCCCGACGGAAAAATGTGCTGGACGTCGGGATGGGGAGCCACGGAGGACGGAGGTTAGTCATCCGGAATCGAGGTTTCCGAGTCCAGGGAGCCCAGAGCCGCGAGGCCGAGGTGATGCCCCCGACCGCACGCTCCTCGGTGTCTCAGGACAGCATCCCTGAGGGAGGCTCACACGTCCCGGGCAGGGGGTGTGGGTTGCCCGCTGGGCACACGCTCTCCGCAGAGCAGCTGTGGGTCAGAGTCACGGTTCTGTTTGCCGTGGGGCGTGAAAGGGCAGCCTTAGTCAGGAGAGGAACGGATCAGAAAGGAGAACGGCAGACACCCCTCGTCCGGAGACCTTCCCCAAACCACCGGGGGTCTCCTTCCTCCCCTTCCCCCCGCCCCAAGCACACAAGGACCCCACAGAGAACCCCTCCCGGGGTCTATTTGGAAGACAGGTGTTTGTGACCAGTGAGGACTTTGGAAGATGTGTTATTTCCCTCAAGCAGAGGAAGCAGGCAAACGGAACCGTCCCGCTGTACTCCTAACGGAAGTAGTCGTAGTAAGAGCAGCACACTCTTCTGGAACCCGCCCTCTCCGTCACTGGGGGGCACACGTGTGCTCACTCCCCCGGAGGTTTTCCACCAATTGCCTTCCTTCTGGCAGGAAGCTTGTGGGTTTCCTGGGGGCCTTTAATACCAGAGTCTCATTGTCTCTCAGCTCCGGAGCTCTGCCATCGAAGTGTCACAGGGTTGGTCCCTCCTGGAAGCTCTGGGGACGAAGAGCATGTCCCCAGCCTCTTCCCCGGCATTCAGTGCCCCAGCCATCCATGGCCTCCCTCGGCTGGTGGACTTCATGTGCCCTCCTACCCCGCGGCTCAGACCTCTCCCCTTTCTCTGTAAGTCACCCTAAATCCAGGGTGATCTCATTTTGAGATTTTTTTAAAAAGTGTTTTTACATTTATTTATTTTTGAGGGACAGAGGGAGACAGAGCGTGAGCAGGGGAGGGGCAGAAAGAGAGGGAGACACAGAATCCAAAGCAGGTTCCAAGCTCTGAGCTGTCAGCACAGAGCCCGACGCGGGGCTCGAACCCATGAACCGTGAGATCATGACCTGAGCCGAAGTCGGACGCTTAACCAACTGAGGTCCCCAGGCGCCCCAAATTTTGAGATTCTTACCTTAACTATATCGGCAAAGACCCTACTCCAAATAAGGGCACGTTCTAGGATCACAGGTGAACCTGGGCTTGTTTTTTTGGGGGCGGGGTGCAATCCATCCCAATACAGGAAGTTCAGTATTTTCCTCCAGAGGCTCGTCGGTTGGGTCCACGCCCCCCTGAATGCCCCAGGCGCACCGGAGCCCACCCAGATCTGCCGTGCACAGCGTGTCCTCTGTGCAGCTTGTTACTTCCTCTCGCTCGTACTAGAAGCTTCTTCCACAGGCACGCTGAGCTCGGTGTCACCATGTCCCAGGTGCTGGGCCGGATGTCTCGGTGAGATGCCGTCTGCTCCCAGCAGCCCCTCAGCGCGGAACTGTTTTTGTGGTTTTCTTGAGGGCGAGGAGGCCGAGGCTGCGGGGGAGCTGAGCACCCACGACCAGGTGGGGAGAGTCTGGTGCATTCCCGCTCCCCCGACACCCCTGGTCGCGTCATTTCTCATAACTCGCAGCGTCAGATTATTTCACTGCTTCGCTAGATCCTGTGGGGCGAGCGGGGCAGAGTGCTCATCTCAGCCCTGGCTCTGGCCGGTTGTCCCCATGCAGGTGGCTGTGTGGGAGGATTGAGGAAGCCTGTGCAGAAAACAGGGTATAATTCACACTCAGAGGACACTTACAATGTGGTTTGACGAGCTCAGGCTGCACTGTTCACCTGTTGACATGTGCTGGGGACGCGGGAATCAAGGCGTGTCCCCTGTTGTAAGCCCATGAAGCATAAAGACAACGGTTGACAAACGGGTTAAGTGACAGTGTGTTGATCCTTGGGGTGGGTGGTGAGGCTGATCCAAGGGCAGACGCACCATTTCCTCTTGCGGCAGCAGGAAGTCCAAACTTAGTGGCTTCAAACCCACGAGTGTATTATCTGACATTCTGGGAGGCCAGGAGTCCTGGAGCGTCTCAGGGGCCGGAACCAGTGCGTTGGGAAGGCACCCCCCCACCCCAGAGGCTCTGAAGAGAGCGGGCTCCCTGGCCTTTTCCAGGACCAGGGACCCCTCCCCTCTCCCGTCCGCTGGCAGTGCCCCGGCTGGTCTTCCTCCTGTCTGATCTCTGCTCCACACCATCGAATCTTCCCCTCTGACCCTTTTAAGGCTCGTGGTGACATTCAGAGCTGCCCCAGGTCACCCAGGATCATGTCTCTATCTCAGGGCCCTTTTGCCATGGAAGGTGACATGGACACGGGTCCCCAGGGTTGGGAAGTGGATGTCTTTGGGAGGACACTTTTCCACTGACCACATCCAGGTTCTGCCCACAGACTGTGCGTGAGATCTCCACGGGCCTCGGTTTCCCTTCTGTAGCCCGCATGGCTCTGAGGACCGAACGGGCCGGCGTGGGTCGAGTGCTTGGCCCGGGGGGGCCCAGGGGGGCTGTCCATGCTGGCTACTGCTGGCCCTCTCCCGCACTGGCCACTTTGGGGAAGTGAGTGGCCCTGGTGTGGATCAATGGGGCTGCACGGCCCCCTCCTCAGGGAGCTCGCCACAGCCCACGAGCCATCCATCCACCTCCAGGAGCAGCCCCGCGGCCCCCAGAGTGGTGGCGTGCCCCTCACGCCGCCCCGGCGCGTGCCCTCGGATTCCGGGCGGGGCCCCTCACGCGCTCCCTGCCCCCGCTCCGCCGCAGGCGACGCCTCCCCGGTCCTCAACCACGCAGCGGTGCCCTTAATCTCCAACAAGGTGTGCAACCACAGGGACGTGTACGGCGGCATCATCTCCCCCTCCATGCTCTGTGCCGGCTACCTGAAGGGCGGTGTGGACAGCTGCCAGGTAGGGGCCCCTGATCACCGCCGGGGGCCATGGTGGCGGGAGAGGCTCTGGAACGGTGACCTGGCCTGTGGGAAAGGCCACTGCCCACCTTTCCCCGTGATTGACTCAAAAGCAAATTTGCAGGGGCGCTGGGAAGAAGTTTGTTCAAGATACCGCTCCCCTTCCTGGCCGCGGGCCTAGTGTGCCCAACGCTCCCACTCTGCCCGGCTGCCCGTGGCGGGAGGGGTCTCCTGGGTGCTCCCGGCCCCCGCCCTGGCTCTCAGAGTTTGCGGGGGGAGGGGCGGCGGGGGCGACGGGCAGGCGGGAGCCCGTGAATCCGGGCCTCCGAAGCCACAGCTGGTAAGACTCCATCCCTGTTTGAGCCCAGCCCCCACAGGCAGACCCTCCCTCTGAGCTGCCTTGACCTTCACGGCTCAGCACATCCAACATCGGGCGGGAGGGCACCGGGGACCCCAAGGTTGAGAGAGCCTGCGTCCCTTCTCGGAGGCTGGCGGTGCAATGTGGAGCCACTGTGAAGCCGAGTTTGAGATACAGAGCGGGGGGTCCTGGTGCTGAGACAAGGGACACACATGGCAGCGCCTCTCTCCTCGCCATCTAGGGGGACAGCGGGGGGCCGCTGGTGTGTCAGGAGAGGAGGGCGTGGAAGCTGGTGGGGGCGACAAGCTTTGGCATCGGCTGTGCTGACGTGAACAAGCCGGGCGTCTACACACGCATCACCTCCTTCCTGGACTGGATTCATGAGCAGATGGAGGTGGGTGCAGCTCGCGCCGGCCCGTCCCTGGCCGCCAGCGTCCCCTCCTGCGGCCCCAGCGCTGCTGTGCGGATCCAGGGAGCCAGCGCCTGGCGTGTGTTCAGCACGCAGGGCTCCGTGGCCTCTGAGGGTTGGACATGGCTGCTCCCACGGGCAAGGCTCTGGGAGGGCGTGGCCCTGGTGGGGCCGGGACACACAAGGGGGGCCGAGGCAGAAAGGCCAAGGACAAACTTCCTCCACCGAGTGGGGGATAGGGGACGGGTGGCCGACGATGAGCCCCTGGGGTGGAGATGAGGCCAGTGTGCACGTGTGCAAGGAGTAGAGCACGGACAAGGTGCAGACAGCGGGCGAGGGTGTGAGTCTGCAGGCCCCCAGTGCCCACTGAAGAGTTTGGACCTTGCCGAGAGCCTGGGACGGGCTGGAGAGTCTATGATCTCAGGGCGAGGTGGGCGGGCGCACACAGCTTTACACTTTGGGGCAGCCTCCCTGGAGGCGGGTGCCGGGAGAGGGGGGCAGGTCAGTGAGGCCGGCTTGGCAGGACCGGGGAGGGCGGGAGGAGGGAAGAGGGACGTCCAGCCCTGGGGGAGCAGGGGGGAGGCGTGGGGGGACCCGGCCACACAGGAGCCTCAACAGAACAGCCTTCTTTCTACCTTGTGGGCACTCAGCAAGCATTTGTGGACTTGACCTCCCACTTAGAGCCCGCGATTTTCACGCCTTAGAGTAGCTTCAAAGGACTTGAGATTTTCCTTTTTTTTTTTTAAATGTTTGTTTATTTCTAGGAGAGAGAGAGAGAGACAGCATGAGCAGGGGAGGGTCAGAGAGAGAGGGAGTCACAGACTGAAACAGGCTCCAGGCTCTGAGCTGGCAGTCAGCACAGAGCCCGACGCGGGGCTAGAA
The DNA here is from genome assembly GCA_017311185.1 of Proteles cristata cristata. Taxonomy (NCBI): domain Eukaryota; kingdom Metazoa; phylum Chordata; class Mammalia; order Carnivora; family Hyaenidae; genus Proteles; species Proteles cristata. The sequence continues at coordinate 55,633 of JAESUZ010000678.1, read as the reverse complement.
CCCACAAACCGCGAGATCATGACCCAAGCGAAAGTCGGACGCTTAACCGACTAAGCCACCCAGGCACCCCTTTCCTTTTGTTTTTAAAATGAAGGCCAAATTTATGTGGCATAAAATCAACCATTTTAAAGAGGACATTCCAGCCATATCCAGCCTCTCCAGAGGGCTGTGCGGCTGGCACCTGGATGTTCCAAGATCCAGAATGTTTTCACTCCCTGAACTGAGCCTCATAAGCAGTCACCATCCTGCCCCCCCGACTCCCCCAGCAGGCTCCACACTCAGCACACACCTCCATCCAGGGCTCGATCCACCGTGAGATCATGACCTGAGTCGAAACCAAGAGTCGGATGCTCACCCGACTGAGCCCTGCAGGTGCCCGAGGAAGTTTTGCTTTTCAAGGAGAGGCTGCATAGACTTGCCCCCGTACAGGCTGAGGCCTGGCTTGACTGTGGGTCCTGGTGTGGCGTACTGGGCATTGTCCGCAGGTACCAGTGGCTCTCCACCCGGGGCCGGCTCATTGCGAGGACAATAGGCCTTTTCTGGAAACGTCCGCTGGCCCTCATCTTAGACAGACTGGCCCGCTGCTCATCTCTGGGACATGTCACATTCTTAAGCACAGAATTCAGCCCAAACCCATCAACCTCTTTGGAAGCCAGAGGACAGACTTTGGTTTGCAAGAGCAGTCCCCTGGCTGCAGTGGCCTCGATGGCCGGTGACGGGACCCCAGGGTGCGGAGGGCCCTGTGGGTGTGGGGCAGTCGCCCACAGAGCCACAGAGGCGCTCCCTCCACGCAGCTGCATCCAGGGACAGACGGTCCATGTGACCGAGCGAGGAATCAGGAGGGTCAAGGTCAAAACAGGCACAAGTCCAGGAAACCCAGTCCCTGTCTTCAAGCTGTGGAGGGGGGCTGCCTCCTAAGAGGACGAGATTCTAAAGTCTGGGACCTTCTAACCAGCGCGCCGGGCGATGGCTGGGCCGGGTTCCCTCAGCGCCATCTTGGGCGGCAGGTCCTCAGACCATCCCTTCATTACAATGAGGGGACCCGGGTGAGGCCCCCAGAGCTAGTGACTCCAGTCCCAGCACACGCCGCTGGGACCTCCACTGTGGGGGTGCGGGACTCTCCCTGGCTGTTTGTGCACATGGAGTACCCCCAGGCCCCTTTTCCGGAGGATCTGATCAGGGGGTGTAGGGTGAGGGTCCTGGCGAGTTTGATGGGAAACACTGGTGCCGGCCACGTGGCTCCCTGGGAGGGCGTTCCAGAGAGCTCCCTCCCTCCCTGGCCCCAGGTGAGCAGTTTCACCAGCAATGGGTGGATGGTGGCTGATAGTTCCCTTGAGGCCTGAGACTCTGTAGTCACCAGCTGCCTCAGGGCCACTGGGGGCCAGTATGTGACACACCCTTTTGCAAATGTCTTCAGAGGTCCTGGGGAGGCGGATGATCCACAAGAGTCTTCCTTCCCCAAGGGAGGCTTTCTAGAGGGTCTGCCTTTTTGTCTGTTTCCTCGAACATGGCGCACGGGCCTTCCATGACCATGGAACCGGCCCCTTCATCAGCTCACGGGTCTGCCCCTGGGTCATCTTCACTCTTATCCACTAAGTTCTGTCCTTGGGGAGTAAATCGTAACTGCTCTGACTCAAACCAGGACTCCGGAGCACGAAGCCGGGGCTGGGGGAGGCACGGGAAACTAGGGGAAGGACTCGATCAGGGACCGCCTCGCGGAGGCCAACCTTGTCCCCACTGATGCTGGGGACCACCCCATGGGCCAGTTGTGACAAAATGCAGGTGCCCACTCAGTCTTGGCACTAGAGGCCGGCTTGACGGGCTAAAGAAGGTAACAGCTGTGTTTTCATTTCCAGAGGGACCTGAAAACCTGAAGACAGGGGAATGGGCCGCCATTTTGAGTTCCCGCCATGATGGAGACACCCGTCCTTCCACGGGTCCCCCGGGGGGAAACTTGCGGCATGAGCCAGTGCCTCCAGAGCTCTTCCTCATGGCACCACCGCAGAGCCCCAAGAAGGAGCATCTTTCTGTCCCTGAGCCTCTGGAGCAGCTCGCTCTTAGCCCCTCAACAAGCTCCTGGGGTGTTGGGCTAAAATGGCCCTGAAGCTCCTTTGTGACGCGACCTTCACTGAGCTCAGAAGCAGGAATGCCTTCCTGGTGCTACCTGGTCCCCCCACCGCCCCCCCCACCCATCTGGTTCTCTCTGCCCTGGGGCATTCGCCACCATGACTGATGAGCCCGGAGAATCTCACCACAAGTCACACCAGCGCTCAGTGGGGACACGCCAGCCCGGAGTCGCAAGGGGGCGTCGTCGTAGATGTCGCTGTCAGTGCAATTTTTACCCCGTGGCAGCGGAACCAAACCAGATCTTTCTACTTCCCAGATCCCTTTTTGCCTGTGAGAACTTCACCCACAAGTGATTCGTTGTGAGGTTTTCTTTCTAGTCTTTCTTTGTAGTATTTGGTGCTTGGTGTAATATTTGTCCCTTCCTTCCGAAGGACGTGTGCACTCTTAACGCATTCGTCCATCACAACTTGTCTGAATGAATACTGACCACTCGTGTAAATTGGAATCATAAACTTAACCGGAGAGCCTTGATTACTTTGATCTCCTCTAGATGCGTTGTGGGTTTTGCATTTTTACGGTGGAGAATGCAGATGAGAATCCTATCCAAAGACTCGGAAGCACAGTGTGATGAGAAGGTGCTGGAATAAGACAGGACCGCCCAACCGCAGAGAGGGGGTGCCGAAGGCACAGGGGACAGTCACGCGTCATCAAGAGCCTAAAGGCTTCCCTACCTCTCTGCACAGCCCCTGTGGCCTCAGAGACCCCTCCTGGTTACCCACACGCCTTCTGTCACCCCCAAGCACACACGCCACAGGGAAGGGTTGCCTGTGGGCAATTCCCATCCAGAGACACTTTATCACAAATGAAGGCATCAGATGTGAGTCTGTTGCTTTGCCTTGAGGCATCGGTAGGAAAGACGGTGAGCTTCAAGAGCAAGCAGGTGCCTGGGGAGGCGGAGGCTGCGGGAAGACGCTGGCATGTCCGAGGCCCCGGGGGTCGGGGGCCGCCCAGGAGAGGGGGAGCCGAGGCAGACTGGCCGCTTTGCAGCGGTGCGCTGCCCCACCGACTCTGACTCACTACACAGATCTCCATGTGTCAGTGACAAGACCGTTTTTATTTTGAGGGGTTTTACCCAGACCTCTTTGAAGGTAGAGGTGCGGCTGCTCCTGCGTGGGGCGTCGGAGCTGTGAAGAGAGCAGGGAGGCTGACAGCCTCAGCTGGGAAGCACTTGACCGCGGGGCTGGCACACCTGTACTGCTAGCCATCATGACTCCATTCTCATTTAATGACTATTAAATTTTGTTAGGAAATATTTGCCATCTTACAATCTTTCAGAAGGGCTTGAGTAAAGCTAACGGCAGGCAATTAATCAGGGTGTAGAGCCTGGCACGGCTCTACCACTTCCCGTGTGCACTGTTTTATCATCCGAACGACCCTACGAGACAAGATTTATCGTTAGGTCCACATAGATAAGGAAACGGAGGTGTGAGGGGAGTGACTTTCCCAAGCCCACATGTCGGGCCAGTGGGGCTTTAGGGGGTTTGCAGGCGCACACGACTCCAGCACGAATTAAAGCAATTAACTAACTGCAAAGCCACACGCATTGGCATTTGAGTCTAAAGAGACTTTGCTCCACCAGTTTGAACCCATCTGAGACATATTAGCCGTTCAATGTCATGGTCAGCTGTTCCTTCCTCAAGAAATGTTTGGCGTCAATGGAGGCCTTTGCTGGCTCCAGCCACAGTTTTGGGGGTGCAGCTCTTGGCCAGCTTTTTCCTTTTTTCGGGGGATACGGCTTCACATCTGTGTCACGCCTGGCAGCCAGGTCGGAGTGGGAGCCGGGAGAGAAAGTCCTGACTGGAGCCCCACTAACCTGCAGCCATAGACACAGTCAGGGGAACGTGGCACCGCTGAGGCTGGCTGCTTCCCCGGTGGCCCGGACCCGAGGAAGCAAGTGCAGGATGAGCATGTCGGGGTTAGTGAATGAGGGGAGCCCACGCCTGTGCCCACAGGTCCCGGATGGTGCCACGGGGACAGCTCCTCTTGTAGGTTATTTTGTGTTTGATAATGGCTGGATTTTAACATTTTAAAAGTATTATGGAAGATCTAACAATATTCCAGAACATTCGGAACTATGAGTGTTATAAACCAGTTGACGACCTAAATGCCAAGTTGGCCATGAAAACCGTGAATGCTTGCCTCCCTTTCCTAAGCGTGATAGGGTGGGTGTGGGGGGGTGTTCCAGATGCCGCAGAAGTCTGACTTCTCGACATTGCACGTGGATAATCTGCCGGCAGCGGTGCAGGAGGTATGAGCCGGGGTGGGTGTGCAAAACTCCACCCAGTCACTGGCCCGGGAGGAAGTTCCAGGCACCGGCCTCCATGTCCATGGCCTGACAGGCTGCAAGGTGCCCAGATGGGCCACCCGGGGTTGGTGTGCGTGTGTGAGGACCACACTCTCTGGGTGAGCTGACGTGGATTCCTGGTCAGGTCCCCAGGAGCCGGGAGGCACGGGATCTCACCAGGGACACAGAGATGGAGTAATGGCCAGCAAGCACCGAGTTTCTGCTGCGTGATCTTTAAAAAATTTTTTTTAACATTTTATTTACTTTTGAGAGACAGAGATAAGCACAAATGGGGGGAGGGGGGCAGAGAGAGATACACTCAGAATCTGAAATAGGCTTCAGGCTTGGAGCTGTCAGCACAGAGCCCAACGTGGGGCTCAAACTCATGAACTGTGAAATTATGACCTGAGCCGAAGTTGGACGCTTAGCCAGCTTAGCCACCCAGGCGCCCCTCTGCTGTGTAATCTTAAACACGGGCTTCAAATCAGTTACTTTAGACAGTCTACTGGTTGGGCCATCTTCTCTCCACCAGAGGGAATGAGAGAACCGTCACTAAGCCTGCTGCTGTGGTGATGGCTTGGGGCAGGACGTTCCCTGAGTCCGCACGGTGGCCGGCTGAGCCAAGGGCATAGAGCCGTGGCCCCTGGACTGTTCCCGTGGACCAGGGACACCTGTGTTCCGGGTCACCGGCCACTTCTGGGGTGCCTGTGTGCTCTGAATTCCCCCCAAACGCATGGACCCACGCAGAGGTCATTCTTCGACTCTCCTTATGCCTGGGTGTGCACGTGTGTGCGTGTTCATTTGTGTGTCATTCCATGTACACGGTGACACTCACATGGCAAAGAAATCACTTCTTTCTGAGCCTGTCTCTTTCTAAGCTGAGAGCTCTCTGAGGACACGGCCGTCCGTTCCATTTGGCTTAAAATAGTGATTTATTTTAAAAGTCTCCATATTTCTTCCCTTAAAAGTACAAAACAACGACCGAGTGTGTGAAATGCGAGTCCCGCCACATGGCCGCTTCTACCCGCTACTGCGCTCTGCCTCCGAAGGGCCAAATCACGTAAAAGCTATGACTCAAAGTCTCGTTCACAGAAAATAAGTCAAAGTGATGTCATTAAGGGATGAGAAATCACAAAGCGGAGAGTTTTTGTCTGTCTGTTTGTTTTTTAAAGAAAGAACGTCCTTCAATTCTCCTGGAAGAAGGGGTATCAGCATTGCCGAGCTGGGGACGAGTCTGCCACACTTTCTCTACCAGGAGATAGACTCTCCTCCTTCATTCTTTCCATCGAGGCACAGCCTGGAAGCCCCCAGCCTCCCTGCTTTCCTGGGTTGGGGCAGGGGAGGGAGGGGGGCTGCAGAAGAGCTGAGGTCCACCACCTCCCTGTGCATGCTCCAGGGCACCTGCAGACCCTCGTCACGGGGCACCTGCGAGCTCCCTCGTCCCCTGTGGTGCCCACGGCGGCACCCCGTAACTTGTACGATGATACTGATTCCCAACGCAGAATCTAAAGTTCATGCCCCCTTCCCAGAGGCACCGGAGGAAAAGGCAGGGAAGGGGAAGGGACAGAGCGAGGTAGTGTCTGTGGGTCCAGATAGTAGCTGGGGAAGGGGAAGGGACAGAGCGAGGTAGTGTCTGTGGGTCCAGATAGTAGCTGGTTTATCACACTCACCTCCAGAGAGTCGTCTTCTTCTCCTTCTCCTTCTTCTCCTTCTTCTCCTTCTTCTCCTTCTTCTCCTTCTTCTCCTTCTCCTTCTCCTTCTCCTTCTCCTTCTCCTTCTCCTTCTCCTTCTCCTTCTTCTTCTTCTTCTTCTTCTTCTTCTTCTTCTTCTTCTTCTTCTTCTTCTTCTTCTTCTTCCTCTTCCTCTCCTTTCTCCTTCTCCTTCTCTTTCTCTCTTCTTCTCCTTCTTCTTCTTCTCCTCCTCCTTCTCCTCCTTCTCCTTCTTCTCCTTCTTCTCCTTCTCCTTCTTCTTCTTCTTCTTGTTCTTCTTCTTCTTCTTGTTCTTCTTGTTCTTGTTCTTGTTCTTGTTCTTGTTCTTGTTCTTGTTCTTGTTCTTGTTCTTCTTCTTCTTCTTCTTCTTTTTAATCTTTCTAACATTTATTTTTGAGAGAGTGAGAGACAGAGCATGAGCAGAGAAGGAGCAGGGAGAGAGAAACACAGAAGAATCCAAAGCAGGCTCCAGTCTCCGAGCTGTCAGCACAGAGCCTGATGTGGGGCTTGAACCCACAGACTGCAAGATCATGACCCAAGCAAAATGAACTAAGCCACCCAGGCGCCCCCAGAGAGCCTTCTTCAAAGGAGACCTAGAAACTTCCCAGGTCTGGCCACCAGGTGGGGCTCTGAGGAAGGCAGCCCACTCATGCCTCCTGGTCACTGGAAAATTCCAGAATCTTTCTGAGGCCCCGGGCAGCTGCCTCCTGGCCTGACCTGGGTGACACGTGTCACCTTCCTCCTGGCTTTGTCACAGGACAGCTTGCTGCCAGACCAGTGTCAGAGCGGCACACCGCAGCCACACCTGGCGGCACCCACCGTGACTCAGAGCCAGTCCCCAGGCAGGCGTCCAGCAAGATCCCAGCCCCAGACCCCTTCCGTCCCCCAGGGAGTCAGGCCTGTGGCTACACTCAGTCCCGGGCTCCCCATGCCTCAGGCAGAGCCCCTCCGTGGGCCCCCGTGTGTGGGGGGGCTGGGAGGCCTCCTTATCTTCCTGGCAGAGGGCAGGGCTGAGGACTCAGTTTATCCCCTCCTGCACCCACTCACACCCCCGGGCAGGAGCCATTGCCAATCACCACGCCCACAGGGTGGTTGAGGAAAAGAACCTTCAAAAAGACTTTTTAAAAAAAATGTATTTAGTTATATTCAAGTTAGTTACCACACAGTGTAGTCCTGGCTTCAGGGGCAGAACCCAGTGATTCATCACACAGGACACCCAGTGCTCATCTGACAAGTGCCCTCCTTCACGCCCCCACCCACTTAGCCCATCCCCCACCTCCTCTCCAGCAACCCAGTTTGTTCTCTGTGTTTAATTCAAAGTGGCTTTTTAAAGTTTTCTTTGGTTTGGGCACCCGGGTGGCTCAGTCGGTTGAGCGTTGGACTTCGGCTCAGGTCGTGATCTCACAGTTTGTGGGTTTGAGCCCCGCGTCAGGCTCTGTGCTGACAGCTCAGAGCCTGGAGCTGTGTCTCCCTCTCTCTCTGCCTCTCCCCTACTTACGCTCTCTCTTTCTCTCTCTAAAAATTAAACATACATTAAAAAATTTAAAAAAAATTTCTTTGGTTTATGTGGTCACAAAAACTATGATTTCAGAATCATTCTTATCAGACTACTTTTGTAATTGAAGTTTTTATTGGGATGATAGACTCACATGCAGCCACAGGAAGAGTGTGGAGAGGGGTCTCCTGCAGACTGTCCGGTTTTCCCCTAATGATAGCATTTCTCAGAAATACAGCCCAGCAGCACAAGCAGGCTATTGCCACTGGTAAGATCCACTGGTTTTGAAAAAAAAAATGTTTTTAATGTTTGTTGATTTTTGAGATAGAAACAGAGCACAAGCAGGGGAGGGGCAGAGAGAGGGAGACACAGAATCTGAAGCAGCTCCAGGCTCCCAGCTGTCAGCACAGAGCCCGACGCGGGGCTCGAACTCACAAACTTCAAGATCATGACCTGAGCCTCCCAGGTACCCCGATCCACTGATCTTATCTAGATTTCTTCAGTCTTCTTCTTCTCTTTTTTTAATGTATTTATTTATTTTGAGAGAGAGAGATGGTGGAGGGAGGAGCAGAGAGAGAGAGAGGAAGACAGAGAGAAAGAACCCCAAGCAGGTTCTGCACTGTCAGCACAGATGTGGGACCCAAACTCCAAAAAATGAGATCATGACCTGAGCCAAAATCAAGAGTCAGATGCTTAACTGATTGAGCCACCCAGGTGCCCCCAGATTTCCTCAGTCTTACTTATAACTTGTGTGTGTCTATATGTGTCTCTGTGTGTCTGTGTGTGTGTGGTATATATGTATGTGTGTGTAAACGTATATATATGTGTGTCTCTGTATACATGTGTGGTGTGTCTGCATCTCTGTGTGTGTGGTATATGTGTGTGTGGTGTGTAAGCGTGTGTCTCTGAGTGTCTCTATGTGTATGTGCTACGTGTGTGTTACTGTGTATGTATATGTATGGTATTGGATATAACTATATATGTGTGGTGTGTGTGTAAATGTACATATATGTGGGTCTGTGGTGTGTGTGTAAGTGTATGTGTGTGTGGCAGAGAGTGTGTCTGTGTGTACACGGTGAGTGTGTGCATGTAGCTGTGTGTACTGTGTAGGGCGTGTGGAGGTTTGTGTGCCCACTACTGCAGGGCCGCTCCACAGCCACAAACACCCCCATCTAAGCCGCCCCAAACCCCATCACCAGGCCATCCGGCTCGCACTTGTTCTAAGCCCCAGCAAGCCCCCATCTCCCCTCTGAAGAGCGGCCATGTCGCAGCTATCACGCCACGGAACCAAACCGCCTGCGTCTCTCAGGTTGGTGGGCGAGGCCGTACGTGTACAGCGAGGGTTCTAGGAAGCTGAGGCGCCCTTTCCCAGCGTGGCCTCCGACATTTTACGTCCCCTCCGGGAACGCAGGAGGGCTCCAGGCTTCCTCATCAGCAGCTGGTGCTGCCACGGCTTTCTGTTAGCTATTCTGGTAGGCGGGTAGTGACATTTCATTACTGTTTAAAAAAAAATTTTTTTTTTAGTGTTTATTTTTGAGCGAGAGACAGAGCATGAGCAGGGGAGGGTCAGAGAGAGAGAGACACACACACAGAGAATCTGAAGGAGGTTCCAGGGTCTGAGCTGTCGGCACAGAGCTCGACGCGGGGCTCGAACTCAGGAAGTGAACCGTGAGATTGTGACCTGAGCTGAAGTCGGACGTTTAACTGGCTGAGCTCCCGGGCACCCAAATTACGGTTTGAATCTGCGTTTCCTTAGCGGCTGACAAGGCCGAACATCTTTCCCTGTGGCCACTTGTCATCTGCATCGCCTCTTGGAGGAAGGTTCTCTCATGTCTTGTCCATTTCCTACTTGGACTGTTTTATTCTACTGCCTTCTGAGAATTCTTTATATATTTTGGATATGAAAGTTTGGGGGTTTATGTCCTTCTTTGTTGGAGATGTTGTTTGTGAATATTTTCCCCAGTCTGAAGCCTGTCTTTTCATCTTCCTCACTGGGGCATTCAGAGAACAGAAGGTTTTAATTTTGGTAAGATCTAATTTATCAATTTTTCTCTTACGTGTACTGTCCGTGGTACCAACTTGAAGAACCCCTAGCTTCGTTCTATGTCCCAAAGACTTTCATGCTGTTTTCCTAAAAGACGTATAGTTTTATTTTTTTACTTTGAATTCTAGGGTGAATTTTTGAGTTAGTTTTTGCATAAAATGTGAGGTTTCAGTCTTCGTTCATTTTTTCCCCATACAGGGATGTCTAGTTGCTCCGGCATCATTGTTGACACAACTGTCTTCTCCACTGAATTTATTTTTACACCTTTGCCAAAAAAATCATTTGGGACTATTCATGTGGGTCTATTTTTAGATCTTCTCTTCTGCTCACCTCTGTGTCTACCCCTCTGATAATACCACATAATCTTGATCATGGCAGCTACGTAGCAAGACTTTTGATCACATAGAGTGATTTCTCCAACTCTGTTGGTTTTTTTCAAGTTTATTTTAATTATTTTTACTTTGGTTTGTGCCTTTCCATACAAATTTTAAAATAAGCTTATCTATGCCTACAAAAAAAAAAAAAAAAACCTTGCTGGGATTTTGATAGGAATTGCATAAACCTTTATCATTTGGGGAGAATTAACATCCTTACTATGTTGAGTCTTCGAATCCATGAACATAGTATGTCACTTATTAGATCTCCTTTGACTTCTTTCATCAGAACGTTGTCATTTCTAGCACACAGATCCTCGGCATGTTTTGTTAAGTGTATAATTAAGTAGCCCATTTTTGAGTGACTGTACATGGTATTGTTATTAACTTCAGTTTCTGCACATTTACTGATAGTATGTACTGAATTATATGTTTTATTTATTGATTTTTGTGAGCTGGCAGTCTTGAGTCATCCCGTCGGGCTTTACTGAAGTCTTTTATTATTTCTAAGAGTTTAGTGTGTGTGTGTGTGTGTGTGTGTGTGTGTGTGTGTGTAGATTCCTTGGGATCTAATATGTAGGGGATCATGCCATCTATACACAGATAGTTTCATTTCTTCCCTTTTCATCTGTATGCAATTTATGTCTTTTTCTCCTCTATTTCCATGACTAAAACATCTAAGACTATGTTAAATAAGAGTACTGAGGACAGACACCTTGCTTTGTTCCCAGTCTTAGGGGGAAAGCATTCAGTCTTTCTTTTAAGTATGACATCAGCTGTAGGTGTTTTGTCAATAAAGTTTTTCCAAGTTGAGTAAATTTCCACAATTACTAACTTGCTAAGAATTTTTGTCATGAATGGCTGTTGAATTTTGTCAAATATTTTTCCATATCAATTGAAATAATCACATGGTTTTTCTTCTTTAGCTTATTGATAAGAGAGATTGCACTGATTATTTTCCAATTTTGAACTAGCCTCACATAGCTGGAATAAACCCCATTCCTATTTCACTGAGGAATTTTGCATCTAAAGTCATAAGAGGTATTGGTCTGTAGTTGTGTGTATATGTGTGCATGTGTGTGTGTGTGTGTGTGTGGTCTGTGGTTTTGGTATCAGGAGTTCTTTGGTTCTTATAGGGCTATTCTAGTCATCTGTTCCTTCCTAGTTGAATTTAGTAGTTGGTGGGTTTGAAGGATTTAGTCCATTCCACTAAGTTGTGGCATTTATGAGCATAAAGTTTTTCTTGGTATTCCCTTATTATCCATAGATGTTTGTAGGGTCTGTAGTGATGTCTGCTGCATTTCTGAGGTTACTTGTGCCTTCCTGCTTTTACCTGTTCTCACTTTTGCAATAGGTTTGTCAGTTTCAGTGACTTTCCCAAAGAATGAGCTTTTTGTTTCATGTGGTTTTTCTATTGTTTTCCTACCTTCAATTTCATTGATTTCAACCTTCCTTCTCACTGCTTTGAATTTATTTGGCTCTTATTTTTCTAATTGTTTGGATAGAAACTCAGGTTTTGATCTGAGAACTCTTCTCGTTTCTAGTGTAAGTTAATGCAACAGATTTCCCTCTAAGCATTGCATTAGCCAAGTCCCACATGTTTTGATGTCATGTATTCATTTTCACTCACTTTATGTACTTCTAAGTGTCTTTTGAAACTTCATTATTGATGTACAAATTATTTAGAAGTCTGTGACTTAATTTCTACATGTTTAGAGATTTTCTTGTCTGCTGTTGATTTTTCATTTGATTCCGTTATAGTCAGAGAACATAACTTGTGTGATTTTTTTATAATTCTTTTAGATTTGTTGGGATTTGTCTCATGGCCCAGCATGTGGTCTACCTTGATGAATGGGCATGGACACTTAGAAAACAGTGCGCACCCTGCTAGTGTTGGGTTGCATGTCCTGAAAATACCAGCTGGTCCTGTTAGTGGGGTATGGCTCGCATCCCCTCATCTCTGCTGATACCCTAACTAGAAGCTCTGTCAGTTGCTGGGAGGGCATCGTGGGGTCCCTGATGATAATCGTGGGTAATCTAGTTCCCTTTCCTACTCAATCAGTTTTTGTTTCATCTACTGATGCTCTGTTTCTTAGTAAGAACTAATATTTTTGATGTTTTAAAATGCAAAATAATGTTTTAAAGCTATATAATTATCATAAAAATGTCAAGAATACACACATCACATTTTTTATTCTGAGCCACTGTCTCCTTCCTCTTCTCACCATCCTCATACCGACTCTGGAAGGAGAGGCCAGGTCCGTGGCTCTCAGAAACCAATGTTCCCCTTTGACAGGCTTTTGAAATATTTTTTCATTATCTCCTTATGTGGAAAGATGACAAGGGTGAAGGGCAGACTTGGAAGTCAAGTCTAAACTTTCCACTGACATGCTTAAGAACCATGATGGCTCCTTTTTGAAGCAGGGATTTAAAAATAGGACATCACTAGGGGCGCCTGGGTGGCTCAGTTGGTTGAGCGTCTGACTTTGGCTCAGGTCAAGATCTCACAGTTCGTGGGTTTGAGCCCCGCATTGAGATCTGTGCTGACAGCTCAGAGCCTGGAGCCTGTTTCAGATTCTGTGTCTTCCTCTCTCTCTGACTCTCCCCTGCTCATGCTGACTCTCTCTCTCTCTCAGAAATAAATAAAGCATTAAAAAAAAATACAAGATCACTAGGGGTGCCTGGGTGGCTTAGTTGGTTAAGCATCTGAGTCTTAATTTCAGCTCAGGTCATGACCCTGGGGTTGTCAGATCGGGCCTGCTGTTGGGCTCTGTGCTGAGCGTGGAGCCTGCTTAAGATTCTCTCTCTCTCTCTCTCTCTCTCTCTGCCCCTTTCCCCCACTGGGCTGAGTTTGGCCCTGAGCTCAATAACTCCACCACCACCTTTCTTGCTATTGAAGAAAGTATCCAAGAATGTGAGGGAGAGAGGAAATTATGGGGAGAATCTTGAATGGTTTCTCATTTTAAAAATAAAGTCACTCATGTCGACATTGCTGGTGACACCCGAGAGAAGGTGGCTGACTGGCCTGCGCTGGCTCACTCTCTATGTGGTTGTGTCCGGGAATGTGACTGGCACCTGACGTCAGCAGGGTTCCAGGTGCCGCAGTGGCAGCCACCACAGCAGTGAGGCCCCACCCTCTCCCCATCTCTTCATCTCACCCCCATGCCCCAGCCCTCCCTGATCACCCGCCTGGGCTAAATTTTCAGGTTATCAGGAAGAGGAAGCAGGATCCTGGGTGGGGGAGATTGTTTCTGTGGTTTGGTTTTGAATAAGCTTCCAGTAACAACTGTAATGATAAAAGTGGTAAAACGTTCTTGGTTTTGCTTCCAGCAGGTGCGAGGTGTCCAAAGAAGCCAGAACACTGACAACTAGCTCAGAGGGGTGCCAGCCTGTCATCGGGGCCTCGGGGCCCCCCAGGGACACGATGGCCAGGCTAGGACACAGCCAATGAGCTAGGACTTGGTCTACAAATCACAGTCCCTTATACATCATAATCCAAACATCGCTTTGTGATCAGACTTGCCTGAACTGTAGGATCCAGTCCTCGGTAACCATGCTTAGAGGACGCAAATAGCCAAGGGAAGATGAACAAAAGGTATGAAATTGAAATAAAGTTTATTGAGGATCTTCAGACCAACCCCAGGGCCCTTGTCCAGTAAAAGAGTCTCCCTGTCAGCCTGTAAAAACTGGAGAATGCTCTGGCCCCCTCTTTGCCCTGCCTTCATCTCTGGGACTTTTTTTTTTTTAATGTTTATTTAATTTTGAGAGAGAGGGGGAGGCAGAGAGGGAGACACAGAATCTCAAGCAGGCTACAGGCTCTGAGCTGTCAGCACAGAGCCTGACACAGAGCTTGAACTCATGAACTGTGAGCTGAACTCATGACCTGAGCCCAAGCTGGACGCTTAACCAACTGAGACCCCCAGGCACCCCCTATCTCTGGGACTTTTAAAAAGCATAGCACAGTGGCCTCAGAACAGAGCAGGGACCTCAACTGTGATCGTTGGCAGTTGCCCAATAATAGCAATTCTTCTTAGTCCATGCTCAGCAGGAGCGCGGACGGTCACCCACAGTGCGGGCCAGGTAGAAAATCCCGTGTGAAATAGAAACTGGGCCCGCACACCTACACCTGGGGTAGATGTGGTCAAAGCTGACCACAGGGCTGTATCACGGGGATCCAGCGAGTGCTGGTGAGGGGATCATGGTGGACCGCGGGAACAAGAGTCTGTGGGCTGGACCCGCCAGCGCTCTGGCCAGAGAGGTGGAGCACAGAGCCAGAAGAGGCAGATTCCAGCCAGGCCTGCGGGAGGGAGGAGGGAGTGCCGTCAGCACCACGGGGCAGTGGGGGGCAGGCTGCTCACCGGGGACAGAGCTACAGATGAATGGGGGGATGTTCGGAGCCCTCTCTTAGCCCATGTTCCGTGGACCCTACAGAGGAATCAGCAGATGAATTCCAGACTCACCTGCTGGGTGGAACAGGGCTTTGTTCTGTCCTGGTTGGCGCCGAGTTAACCGCGTGTGGGATGTTCTGCCTGGCAGAGCCGGGAAGGGCCACCTTGCCGGTGACAGACTTGGTACCGGCCTCCTCACATCTCACTGCTAGTTTTAAATTCCTAGGAGGCCGTGGTTGGGGCCCAGTGTTGGTTTTTGGAGACCCGAGCCACGGGAGGGGACGCTGAGTCCTGGCGTTCCATCTCCGAGGGAGCCGGGCGGTGACATGTGGAGCGGGGCCGCCTCAGGGGTGCCCGTGCTCAAGCCAGTCACGTCGAATTTTGGTTTTTAATAAGGAGATGCAGCGCTGCTGGCAGGGGGGTGAATGGACCCCTCCGCCCAGAGTGAGTGGAAATGAACATCCGGTTGTGGAAGTCAGCGTGGGGCCATGTTTGATGAGCCTTAGGAAGAGCGCGCTCCCAGACCCAGTGAATGTACTTTGGGAGATGCCCCAAAGAGACCGTCCTAAGCACAGAGAAAATCGTTTTGCACAAGATGTTCATGAAAGAAATCTCAGTAATCGCGAACACTTGTAAGCAACCCAATGACCCACGACGCCAGAATCATTGAGGAAGTTCGGCTACGGCGGCTCGAGGAACCATTATGGGGCCGTCAGTAGCTCATTGTATGGAATCTGCAATAACGTGGAGACTTTTCTGGTTGAACCAAAAAGAACAAGACAAAGCGGTCGAAGGACAACTCAGCAGGAAGAAGAAGGAGAAGCAGCAGTGGGTATCGCTGGGCGGCACAACGGTGAGTCATGTCAGGAATCTGCTTTCCTGATCATCGAACTGTTTCTGTCATGAGCACAACCGACTTTATTGTGTTCGTACGAGGCGGGTGTAAAGACTTTGCTCTCCCCCAAAAGAAAGGGGAGCATTCCCTTGAGCCGGCAGTCGGTGAGCCAGGCAAACGAGGCGTGTTGGACCGCATGAGGCTCCCCATGGGCCACACCCCCATGTGTTTGCCCCAAGATCTGTTTCCTGGCACCTTCCCTGAAGTCAAACACAGATCTGGGGCTGGTGCAAGGCGTCTGTTATCTCAGAGATTTCAGCAACCTCATGGGGGGAAGCCACCTATTCTTGCCCCTTGAGTCTCTGTCCTACCCAGAAACCCCAAGACCATGCACTGCAGGTTAGGGGGATGCAGACTTGGCCGTGAAGGGAACAGAAATGATGACCACAGGGAACCTGATTCCTCCCTGATGTGGCCCTGCCCCAGCTGCCACCACCCTGCTCGCTCCGAGAAGAAAGGTCAGGGCTCAGCACCCCTTCCATGGATTGAGGCTCCAAATGCCAATATTCAGCTCCAACCATGGCCTCTTCAGAATTAAACTGTTACAGTCATTGTATTTTATGTTTTTAATTGATTAATTTATTTTTATTTTTATTTTTATTTTTTTAAATTTATTTCTAGGAGAGAGAGAGTGACAGCGTGAGCAGGGGAGGGTCAGAGAGAGAGGGAGACACAGACTCTGAAATAGGCTCCAGGCTCTGAGCTGGCAGTCAGCACAGAGCCCGACGTGGGGCTCAAACCCACGAACCGCGAGATCATGACCTAAGCGAAAGTCGGAGGCTTAACCGACTAAGCCACCCAGGCGCCCCTGATTAATTTATTTTTAAAGTCTATTTATTTTGAGAGAGAGAGAGCAGGGAAGGGGCAGAGAGAGAGGGAGAGAGAATCCCAAGCAGGCTCCACACCAAACACGGAGCCCGATGTGGGGCTCGATCCCATGAACTGTGAGATCGTGACCTGAGCCAAAACCAAGAATTGGATGCTCAACCAACTGAGCCACCCAGGCGCCCCTGTTACAGTTTGTAAATTATTTCTTTGACTACTAATTATTCTTCTCACCTTTCTTGTATCTCTTAGGCATTTACATATTGTCTTCTAAGAATTTTGGGTTCCGGCTCTTTGCCTCTATACCCAGGGGAGCTCCAGGGTTTTAAATTTCGACATGCATAAGATGTTTATGTCTCACAGTTGCTAAACCTTTGTTCACTCTATGTACTATAAACTTCATAGTTTTAACATATTTTTATATCCGAAGTTTGACATACCATAAGTAGCCAAGTTTCTTCTCAACCTACATAGGTTACATACATTTAGATGATTTCTCTTCTCGTTACAAGGCTTAGAAAAACCTAAACCTTCCAGAAATTAGTTAAGGACTTACTGACATTTTCTTTACTTTACACAAGAGGTCGTTGCTATGGTAACTGCTCCGATCATTGGTTAAGACGTCGAAGTCGGTCTCTTAGCTTCCTTCCCAACCTCCTGCTCCGTTGTTACTTGCTACCACTTGAGCTGGACGTGGTTTTCCCCCGAGAGGGTCACCCAGATGTGGATACCTATAGGATGCGCGTCCACGAGGGGTCTCGCCCGTCCTGGTTTGCTTGTTCCCCATCGAGGCAGTTCAGGGTGAGGCAGTGCTGACGCCGCAGCGACTCCCTGGGGCTACAAGCATCGTCTTCCCAGACCCCACTGTGCGGCGAAGCACCATGCCCCTTGGTGATGGGGACCAGTGCCTCCCGTCACTCCTCCTCCACTGCCTGTTGCTTCGGGGACAGGATGAGGCCCACACGGCAGTCCCCACGGCCAATTCAATGGGCCCAGGAGTGTGTTCCCAAGTGGAAGCCAGCCTGTCGTGGGCAATCGCACTCCAGCCCACCAGGGCCACCGTCATGGGCACGAGAAGCAAAATTTCCTCCAGGAGTCCCGTCCTATAATCATCTGTTGCCTGGTGCCCGGACATGGGCACTTCGGCTGAGAAGGAACCATCTACTGCTCTGGTCCACGGCATCGGGTGACGCGCAGGCCACCAGCAGCCCAACGAGCACACGAGGCCACGTTCTGCCGTGGCCTACTGCGGCACGCGGAAGGACCGGTGAATTACTTGCCTGTCGTTGTAGTTCCTTGCTCCGCACCGCACTGCTCTGTATCCCATGCCGTGGATTCTGTGCTCTGTAAATTCACAGCGTGGGTGGCCAGCAGCTGCAGGCTCAGAGGGACCGGACCCTGCAGTGTCTGCATCTGCCGTGCCTACTACTCAAGACATCGGCCCCCCCCGGGCCCAAGGGTCAGGGCTCTTGTGTCATAGCCCCGACCCACTCCTGTGAGGCGCTTGCTATTCCGATGTCCTCTGGAAACCGCAAACTTTACTGATAGCCTGGCAGACGGGCCAGAAGAGAACGTCCAAATCTAGTATATGTCACCTCCAACGTCCAAAAGGCCCACATGCAGTTGTTGGGGTGAGTGGGTCCAGGTGCAGAGAGGTTTATCTCCCCTGTAGAGAGAAGGCTTGCACTGCCCCACATCTCCTAAGCACCCCGCTAACAGCCCGGGGCCCTGAACTTCTGCAGTTCCAGTTTCTGACACACGCGTGCTTTACGAACGCGTCTTCCATCCTGTGTTCCGGATCCGGTCGACGTAACTTCGTGTCATCAGTGGAGCGGGCCGGCAGGTTGTCCAAGCTGTCTCCAGAGTGTTCTCACAGAGCAGGACAGCTAGCGGAAGCCACACTGGGGGAGTATATTGCGGCCTGGGGGTCACACAATAGCAAAATCCCGTCGACTGCCTTTTCTTCAGGGAAGGGGGAAAGAGCAGGCACTTTCCAGGTCAATGGCTGCAAATCAGGTACCTGGGCAGGGGGTGGGGGAGGGGTGCTCCAGGAAAAGCTATCCCATCTCGAGCCTCAGCTGCAATTACATTTATGTAGCCATTCTCCACGGTTTAGCACCGGCAGACGGGCCACATCAACAGGCATATGGAATGACCACCGCCAGGTCTTCCAGGTCCTTGAAGGTGACATCGATTTCCACACTTCCCTCTTGGACTGTGACGTTGGTTTGGGGACAGTCCTGGTGAGGGACTTCTGCCATATCATCCCCCACCCCAAGGACAGAGAGGCAATGTAGCCGCTAAGTGTGTATTTTCCCAATTTACATTCTGGGCCCAGGGGGGTCCCCAAGGGACCCATAATGGGGGACAGACTTGGGCCAAGACCCTGTCTGGTGCCTGAAATCCACAGGACCCCTCTTTGGTGACTCACATGGGTTTGGGTCTCAGCGTTAGTGGTCTTCAGAGCTAGTATTTCGGGACCGTCAGAAAGTCTGAATGCTTCCTTTCTCTGGTGCCGTCGCCCTGCTTGGATCAGCACCGCAAACTGAACTTACAACCGAAACGTACTGTCGCACAGCCCGGAGGCTGGAGGTCCCAAACCAAGGTGCTACCAGGGTGAGTTTCTCTCGAGAGCCAATCTGCTCCAGACCCTTCTCCCGGCTTATGGAGCCTCAGGCATTGCTTGGCTCCCGTTTTTATCTCTCTCCCTGTGGGCCAGAGCTCAGTGCGTCTGCTGCTCCACTGAACTGGCCTTACAACAACGACAACAGCACCCCCCCCAAAACAGTGTATAAGGCCGTCGTGCGATGTTGTGTGTCTCCCGCCTGGGCGATCACCAGAGGTGTTACAGCCACCAGGGCCCCAGCCACACCCCCCAGGCACGGTGCCCCCGGGACCCCCCAGCCACAGCACCCGGCCCCCAGGAACCCCCTGCCCCCAGCCACACACCCCTAGTCACAGTG
The DNA here is from genome assembly GCA_017311185.1 of Proteles cristata cristata. Classification (NCBI taxonomy): domain Eukaryota; kingdom Metazoa; phylum Chordata; class Mammalia; order Carnivora; family Hyaenidae; genus Proteles; species Proteles cristata. The sequence goes on along the minus strand of JAESUZ010000678.1, from coordinate 36,529 downwards.
CCCCTGCCTCCGGGACCCCCAGGCATGGTGCACCTGCCCCCAGCCATCCCCCATCACAGCTCCCCTGCCCCCCAGCACACTGTCCAGGTCACAGCGCCCCAGCTCCCAGCCCACCACCCAGTCACAGGGCCCGGGCCCCCAGTGCACCAGCGAAGCCCCTGCCCACCGCTTGCCAGGGAGCAGGGATCACCGCAAACACAGGGGAGCCCACCCCCGTGAATCTGCGCCTCCTTAAATGAACGGCTGCTCACCTCTCCACCACACTTCCCTCCCATCTCCCATCTGCCATCGCCAAGGGAACACGATGCACGTTCCCACCTTCCGACGGCCCTTTGTGCCCTCCCGTCCCCCTTCCCAGACACAGGTCACAACCTGGCCCCCTGCGCACCCTGCAAGCTCGGCCCCTGTGGGGTGGCTCTCACTCTGTGCTCCTTGCTGACCTTGGAAATCCGCACCCTGAATGGGGTCACACTGTAGAGGTCATTCTTACACTCCCATTCAGCTTCGTTTCAATATTTATTCATTTCCGTTTTTTCATTTTCATCGTCTGCAAGGTATTTGATGCGCATACACTTTACATCCTTTCTCTTTTCCCTTGTCAATAATCATTTATGAACATTTATATTGTTTTCTCTTCTTCCTTCCCTCCCTCCCCCGCCTTTCCTCTTCCCTCCCTCCCTTCCCCTCCCTCCCTCCCTCCCTTCCTTCCTTCCTTCCTTCCTTCCTTCCTTCCTTCTTTCCACTCTTCTTTCCTTTTCTTTCTTTCTCTCTTTTTCTTCCTTTCTTCCTTCCTTTCTTTCCCTTTCTCTCTTTTTCTCTTTCTTTCTTTCTTTCTTTCTTTCTTTCTTTCTTTCTTTCTTTCCTTCCTTCCTTCCTTCCTTCCTTCCTTCCTTCTTCCTTCCTTCCTTCCTTCTTCTTTCTCTCTCTCTCTCTCTCTCTCTCTCTCTCTTTTTTCTTTCTTTCTTTCTTTCTTTGTTCCTTCCTTCCTTTCTTTCTTTCTCTTCCTTTTTTTTTTTTAATGCTTTATTTATTTCTAGGATAGAGAGAGAGAGAGAGACAGCGTGAGCAGGGGAGGGTCAGAGAGAGAGGGAGTCACAGACTGAAACAGGCTCCAGGCTCTGAGCTGGCAGTCAGCACAGAGCCCGACGCGGGGCCCGAACCCACGAACCGCGAGATAACGACCTAAGCGAAAGTCGGACACTTAACTGACTAAGCCACCCAGGCGCCCCTCTTCCTTTTTTTTTTTTTTTAAGCTTCTTTCTTTCTTCCTCCATTTTTTTGGAAAGGTATTACAGGCACTGCTGCAAAACTGGTCCTTGTCCGTGTTTCCTTCTGCCCTAATGTGGGGGTTTCCCTGGGGACACAGCAGACCTGGGAGCAGCGGACCTGCCGGATTGTGTCACCTCCACTGAACGCCACCCGCTTTTCTCCATTTGCATTTCTGCGTCAGAGCGCTCCCGCTTCACCCTGAGAAGTTAGTGGCGGGTCTCCTTCGTCGTGAGCATCACTGCCATGCAGTCCCCCCCGCCCACCCCGGGCCCTGGTCCTCCCCGATCCAGGGCATGGGGCTGCTCCTGGAGACCCCGGTTGGCGGCCGGGCTCAGGGTGGGGGCTCCCCTCCCAGAGGGGCCGCTAGGACGCATTCACCAGGTCACAAGAAAAGCAAGTGCGTCTCCAAGGCTAGTCTTTCTCAGAGCCTCATCTTTCAGTGAGGACAAACGATTTCTCCTATTGCTCATTCATTCACTCATTCATTCTTTCACAGGTATTTATTGAATAAGGACGGTTGTCAGTGCTGGGCCTCCTGAATGCGGGGAATAGAGAGAACCCCTGCCCTCACGGACCTTCCATTCTCTGGGGGACAGAGCGAGGTCCCTTGCGCGCCAGGGACGGCAAAGGGTTCGGAACAGAAGACCCGGAGCAGGGGAAACGGGAGAGCATAGGATGCAGGTCACTCCTGAGCACAAAGTCGAGGGGGCCTCACTGGGGGGCCTGAGATGGGGAGAGGGGTCCCCCAGAGGGAGGAACATCTCTACTCGGTCGGTTCAGACGACTCCTTGGATCTACACACATTCTGGGAGGTTTTGAAGAACTCTGCTTTAAAAGGAAAAAGAAAAAAAATTAATTTGAGTAAATAAGTAAAAGTGCTCAGGCATGTCCCCCAAGTGGGATGTTAAATAAATATCTCCAGGTTCTCAATGTCAGTGCCGAGCAAGGTATGAGACCCCGGGGGGCCACGTTTCCTCTGTGAGGGACCTCATGGTGCTTTGGTCACGTAGCGCTTTGCCACGGAAACGCGCAACAGGGACCGAACTCCTGGAGAAAAGAGGATGTTCGAAGCCCCGGGTGCCCCGGGGGGGAGGGATGGAAGCTCTCCCACCACCCCCCACCTGGATTCTCGGACTCCCAGAGGATCCACGTCGGGTCCTATCTGCTCCTTCCCCATCCCCCAAGTCAAGTGACCCCACGGAGTGTGACGCCATGAGCCTCTATTGACACACGTGTGCTTTCTCGGGCCACCTCTCCCGTGACTCACTCTTTGGTGAGTTAATGTTGACACTGCCAGGAGGGCCCCCGCTGCGGTCAGTAGCTGGATGGGGTCGCGGCCCAGGAGACTCCCACGGCCCAGGAGGGACCTTCCGAAGTCCCTCAGCCGCGATGACAACAGCAAACTGCTCAGTGCAGATTATGCGGAGCGGAGGATTGTGGGACCTCCTTAGGCAAATGTTATCTAATGCTCGTTAGGCAAACAGAGCCTGTGCATAAAACCCAGAGCCTGGACGGGCTCTCACTCTCATTCGCAGTCTCCGGTGGAGCAGAGAACAAGGTCACGGCTGCCATGGAGCCCAGGGTCATCTGCGTCGTGGTGCTGGTCTTCACGCTGGCCCTCAGCTCTCTGGCCCAGGGCCAGCTGGGTAAGCAGCCTTCTCCCCGATTCATGGTGGGCGCCAGGCCCTGGTCAGCCCCCGGGGAACACCCTGCATCATGGGACACCTGTTTGAGCTGAGCACTTTCTAGGCCCCCGGAGGATTTCATCCTAGGAGGGTGAAGGCAGGTGGAAAGCAGAGAGGTCAAAGGCCACGGAGGCCCCGAGCACTGCTAGGAGGAGGCGGATGGCCCCCCGGGTGGCAGCCCAGTGTCTCCAGCACCGACCGCTCCCAGCACCATAACCCCACAAGTGGCATCAGGGATGCCGTCTAGATCAACTCCCCGCACGTCCCAGCCAGGCTCTGGGCACAGCCACCCCGATGCCACATGCCCGTTCCATGGATGGGTGTCCCCTGAGGCCCCCCCCTCGGGTCCCATGGGTGCCACAGGTCATAGCACCTTGCTCCCTTGAACCGGTGTCTCAGCCCCCCGACCTGGGAGCCGGGCGCCAGCCCCCAACGGCCAGGAGATGTGGTGAGCGCAAAAGCTGTACTCTGTTCAGTGTTATATGTTGTCATTAGACACTGTTGTAAAAGATTTCCCCAGGTTGGTCTTTAAAAAAAAAATTTATTTATTTTGAGAGAGAGAGAGAGAGAGAATCCCAAGCAGGCTCCACACTGTCAGTGCAAAGCTCGAACCCACGAACCGTGAGATCATGACCTGAGCGAAACAGGAGTCAGATGCTTAACGGACCAGCCCCCAGGCGCTGCTCCCAGGTTCTCAAAACAAAGATTTCCATCGAGGTTTGAGGAGAAGGGAGACAAAAGCACGGTTTCCGTGCATTTCAGGTGCCTTCTGGGGACCCGATGATGAACCACAGACAACGGGGTGTATGGGAAGGGGGTGAGGAAGGCACCCAAGGTGGCAGCTGGGAAGGTCCCTAAGGCAGGGACAGGCTCAGGCCAGCAGGGACGAGCTGGCTTCAGGCCTGGAGGAAACGCGGGTCTGCGGCCGAGGGTGCGGGGACACAGCCGCACGGGTGCCCCAGGTCCCTCCTACCCCTGCCTGCCTGGCTCTGCCCTCCAGCCTGAGATTCTACCCTCTGTGGGTCAGCAACCCTGTCACAACGGGCTCTGGAAACTGATGGCAAGCAGAGCCCGGTGGGCGTCATTTCCACGCAGTTCCGTCAGGCAACAGTGAGGGGTGGACAGAAGCTTGGAAACCCCGAGTCCCCATCGGGCAGCCCCCCACCCCTCCGCCCAGCTGCCGCTTGCCCTCTGGCAGGCGAAGGACACGGAGCTGCGTCTGTGCGTGCCCACGCACGTGCACGCACGCTCACACACGCACACGCACACAGCTCTCCCTGGCTTCACAACCTCCCCGTGGCTGGGCAGCGCCACCTTCCCTGTTGGGTGCACAGCCAGACCCGGGGGGGCTGGCATCCTGCAGAGGGTGCCCCCACGCCGGGTAAAGCTGTTGAGTGGCTGCGGGCATCCCCCCAGGCCAGCCTCTGCGTCTTCCCCGCAAATGATCCCCCGCCTCCGGACAAGCACCTTGCTCTCTCCCTTGACTGCCTCTGGCCACGCTGCCCCCGCGGCGGGACACCCCCGCGGCTCCGTCCCCGCCTGGGAACCCCGCGTGCTTCCTTCAGTCTGGTCCATGTCCCTCCCGTGCTCGCCCTCAGCACCGGGGACGGTCACACTCTGCTCTGCTGTGCGTTTACTTGGCTTTCTCGTCCCTTGGGCTGTTAGCTTCTTAACAACGACTGTCCTATTTTTAATTTCTGGGTCCCCAGCACCTGGCACAGGGCCCGGCATGAGCTTGACCCTCACTGTCTGGTTTTGCTGTGCCAACTTCTGTTTCTAGCACGCACGAACGGTGCCCCGTAGGTATTAGCGATGAAGCGAAGTTCTTGTTTGTTGGAATGAATGAATGCATCGGTGAATTCTGTCGGTGGGTGTGAAGCTTACAGATCCCGGGCACCTTGTGTTTGCCCTGAGCTGCTGTGTCTTCACGTCAGGAGATGGGCGACGGGGTGTCCCTCTCGTGCCCTGAGCCCTGAGCCTCCGTCAGCGGCACCAGCTGGCTGCTGACTCAACAGGGGAAGGAGGGCAGACGGCAGCCCGGGACTTAACTTCTGCCTCTCTCGTCCCCTGTGCTTTCAGAGACGTGCAACGTGGATCCTCACAAAAGATCAAACTGCGGCTTTTCGGGAATCACACGTTCCCAGTGCAAAGATAAAGGCTGCTGCTTCGACAACACCGTGCGTGGGGTCCCGTGGTGCTTCCACCCCGAGCCCGTGGACAACCCCCCCGAAGGTACGGCCCGGGCGGCTCTGTGGGCCAAGATGTAGGATGAGTGGCGGCACCACGTGGGCGCGCGGGGCCCCGGTCCCCACTGCCAGCCGTGTCTGCAGGCACAACAGGGGCCCTGGGGTGGCCGTGGGGAGGCGGCGTCAGGCTGACGTCGGGCTGGGGACCCAAAGACCCGGCTGAAGGACTGCCGGCAAGGAGCCCTAACTGTCCCCGGCTTTTCTTCACGTGGCTAAACGAGGGCGTGAAGACTCCGGGGTGCTCCTGCCCTGCCTCTCGGTGGGAGTGGAGGGAACGCCAGCCACCGTAGGAAGGCGGTGCAAGTTTCTCAGGAAATCTCCCCTCTGCGCTGCTGACTCAAATGTCTGTGGGTGTTTACAAACGAGGGAAGCACGGGTTCTCACCGCCTCGCCTCTTCTCCCCACGCCTCGCCCTTCAGAGGAGTGTTCCCTGTAGACGCGCTTCGGCCGAGCCTCGCCAGGAGCTGCCATGGCCTCCCCAGGGGCCGAGAGCCCCGCCACCTGGCTCGCGGGTCCTCAGGGCCTCCGCACCTGCACCCTGGCTGGCTGCGTGGACGGACCGCACACACACTCCTACTCAAAATTGCCTTAAAGATTAAAAGAGATGGACATCACTCGTGTTTTCAGTTCTTATTAAAAACCGCAGATGATTGGACTTTATCTGAAAGGGGGGCACACCATTTCCACCTGTGGCCTCTGGGGGCGCGGGGGCCAGAGGAGGGGGTGAAGCACTCACAGTGCCGCCAAGGCGGCCCCGGCGTGGGTCAGCGGTCGGTGTCAACCCACAAGCCGGCTACATTGTCTCGTGCAAAGCTCGAGCGTCCTGGGCAGTGCAGCTGGTCTGGTCCCCAGTGCCAGAGGGGCGGGTTTTCCCCCAGGACACAGACACCAGGCCTTTCCCCGGTACCTGCCACTCATCCCCACCGTCTTTCTTACCTGACCTCCACCCTACAGAAGGGGAGGCAGGTACTCCCTCTCCCCGCCTCCGTTAGCTGGAGGAAGCTATGGTCTTCATTGTGACTCAGGAGGTACAAGGGCATCTACCTGGAGGCTCCTGGGAATGACTTTTCCTCCTTGGGAAAAGAGCGCCCTCTGCCTGCCCTGGCTGGGCTCTGCAGCCTGCCTTTGGATGTTGTGTGGTCTGAAGGTGTGATGTGCTGCTTCGAGCAGCCATTCTGCGCTAAGGAGGAAAAAAGACATAGACCTAGAGGTTTGACACCCCTGGGCTACTGATTTGACTCACCCACCTTGAGACTTCGTGTTGAGTAAACCTAAGTGTCCCGATGGGTTAAATCACTGCGGGTTGGGTTTTCTGTTCCCTGACAACACGTCACCAAGGCCCAGCCACCACAGGGAGGGCGGTGTGCAGCAAACTCTCACCCAACGTGGAAGTCCTTAGGCTGAGTCCTCCCTTGAGCTGTTAAAGGAGCAGGCAATGCATTTGTTCCCTCCTTCACACCCGGCCCTCCACCCTGACTTCTCACCAAGCCCTTCGCGTGACTCAGGCCTCGGGGTCTGCAGCAGGGGTGAGCAGCAGGCATTGCCAGTGCATTAAAAGCCGTGTATCTTTAGGTTTTCAAAACCAACCGACGAGGAGGGGCCGAGAATGTTTACCAGTCTCCCTCGTGAGCAGGCGCCGCCCCGCCAGCCCAGCCACCCTCATGAATCACAGGCCCCCCAGGTCTCCCGATGGCTTCAAGGATGCAGCAAGAGAAAGGTGGGGGTGGAGGAGATGGGACCCCAGAGCAACCCCATACGGTTCCTTCCCGTGTCACGCGGGACCTAACGTGCCGGACAATAGATGAGGTCTCTGGAGGGACCGGCGCAGCGGGGGCTTGGACCGTGAGATGTCTCCCTTCCCTCGCCCAGAGAGCTGAGTGCAAGTGGCACTTTCCGTGACATGTCGACCTTGGCTTGCATGCTCGCGTGGCTGGGGGTGCCCGGCAGGCGTGGCTGGGGGTGCCCGGCAGGGACGGGCCTCCCTCCTGGACGTGTGTCAGGCAGGGCCCCCGGCCAGGTGACCGGCTGTGTCCACACCTTCCTTGCTCTCCCCCAGATTCCCGCCCGGTGAGGGAGGGAAGGGGCCGATGGCCGGCAGTGGAGCTAGGCCCCCTCCCTGCACATTCCGGGGGGAAATCCGGATCCAGCCCCCGCCGTGGGCCACCCAGGGTGCGCGGCTGTGGGCTCTCGGCTCCACGGTCTGGACCCCACACTAGAGAGAGCCCGGGACTCCGCAGGGACGGCCCTGCCTCCCGAGGGGGCACACGTCCTGCTGTCCCTGACCGGGAGGTGGGGCGCCAGGGAGGCTGGGCTTGGTGTCTGCTACTCCGCCCTTGTGGGAAATCGCAGCGGGTCTAAGAATCGGCCAGCGGGCTGTAGCTGCGGGGAGGGCGAGGGAACACTCAGGCCGCCAGCGGGGTCCTGATGTATCAGAGGGGTGGGGTACCCCGAAAGCTCCAGGACTCGAAGTGCCTCGGGTACACTCAGTGAAGGCCGACCTGTGTCTGTCCCTCTGTCCCTCAGTCCCTCCATCCCTTGGTGGCCTGCGGCTCCCTGAAGCTTTGCTGCGTGGGCTGTGGAGCCCCAGGGGTGACAGTGGGCACAGAGGCTGGAGCAGGGGTCAGGGGCACTGGGGGCGGTGCAGCTTTCCCCTCGGGGTCAAGGAGGGAGAGGAGGGGGCGTGGCAGAATAGAGAGGCTCTGCGGCGGTGAGAGGGGCTGTGCCCTCAGCGCTGGGAACACACTGAAGTCACCACCGCCCATGGGGTGGACCTGTGGCCACCCTCTCAGGCTGCTCTCTAGCCCCCTCCAGCCCCTCCAGCGCCCCTAGCCCCCCAGCCTCTCCAGCCCCTCCAGCCTCCCCAGTCCCTCCAGCCCCCAGCTCCCCAGCCCCATCCCTCCAGCCCCTCCAGCGCCCCAGCCCATCCTCCAGCCCCCAGCCTCCTCCTCCAGGCCCCCAGCCCCCCAGCCTCCAGCCCCCAGCCCCCTCCAGCCCCTCCAGCCCCTCCCCCCAGCCCCTTCAGCCCCCAGGATCCCTCCAGCCCCGCCACCCCCAGCCCCGTCCCTCCAGCCCCTCCAGCTCCCCCAGTTCCCCAGCCCCTCCAGCCCCCAGCCCCAGCCCCTCCAGCCCCCAAGCTCCCCCAGCCCTCCAGCCCCCTCCAGCCCCCCCAGCCCCCCAGCCTCCAGCCCCCAGCCCCTCCAGCCCCTCAGCCCTCAGCCCCAGCCCCCAGCCCCCTCCAGCCCCCTCCAGCCCCTAGCACCTCAGCCCCCAGCCCCCTAGCACCTCCAGCCCCCAGCCCCCAGCCCTCCAGCCCCCAGCCCCCTCCAGCCCCCAGCTCCCCCAGCCCCTCCAGCCCCCCAGCCCCTCCAGCCCCCAGCCCCCCAGCCCCTCAGCCCCCAGCCCCTCCAGCCCCCTAGCCCCAGCCCCTCCAGCCCCCCAACACCTCCAGCCCCCTAGCACCTCAGCCCCCAGCCCCCTAGCACCTCCAGGCCCCCAGCCCTCCAGCCCCCAGCTCCCCAGCCCCCAGTCCCTCCAGCCCCCAGCCCCCCCAGCCCCTCCAGCCCCCCAGCTCCCCCAAGCACCTCCAGCCCCCAGCCCCCTACTTGCCCCCTCTTGGCCCCCCTGTGGCCCCCCAGGTTCTCTCCAGGGCCTCTCTAGGTCCTATCCTGGCCTCTCCCTGGCCCCCCCCGCCCCTTCCTAGGCCCCTCCAGGCCCCGGGGCAGCCCCCAGCCCCCCCACTCCCAGCAGCAGGCATCCGGGTGGCCTGGTGGCAGCAACCCGGGGCCCCTTGAGTCCTTGAAGTGCCGGAGGGGGTGGGAAGCAGGCAGCTGTGGCAATAAAGCGCCTTCGTGGGAACAGTTCTGCTGATAAGGCACGAGGAGGGACGTGTCTCTCACACGCGTGCGCACACACACACACACACACACACACACACACACACACTCACACTGGGCTCTTAAAGGGCCCGGGGAAAGCAGCCAAGGGTGGCCGTTTGAAGCCCTGCGTTCGTCACAGCCCCGGGTTCCTGTCAGAGGAGAGGAGGCCACCTGGCAACTGCTCTGCGTGAATACATCGCTTGGCAGTGGGAAGAGTCATGGTTTTTCTATTTTGCTTTCCCGAACAGGCAACGGAATGATATGTCTGCTTAAAGTGGTCTTGGGTTTACCAGACGTGAAGCTAAAGTGCCAACTGATCCGTTTAGTGCCCAGCGAAGCTGTCCCTCCCGTCCAAATGCTGCCCTTTTCCCACCAGCTGGAAGTCAGCAATTCAGGGGAACTCCCAGAACTTTCCGCATCCTCGAAGCACTGCAGGGAGCCTCCCTGGGCAGGGATTCACGTCTCGGGGGGACAGGGGTGTTGCAGGCAGACAGCTGGCATGGAAGCGAGTCGTCTCCGTCAGCCCCGGAGCAGACCCGGAATCTCAGAAGGCGTGACGTAGAGCTCCCAGGACAGGCGCGGGGGGACCGTGGAGAGGGGCCAGGCCGGGGGTGGGGTGGGGGTGGGGGCGTGTCCTGACCCCGAGGCTGGCGGGGCTCCAGTGACACGCTGAAGCCAGATAACTCTGTCCCTGCTTTCTCCTTCAGCTGGAGTTGGTGTGTCAGCTTGGGCCCCCACGGCAAAGGGCCACACCCTTGGGGACGGCGCAGAGCCCGCTTGGGATTCTCTCTCCCCCTCTCTCTGACCCTTCCTAGCTCAGGAGCTCTCTCTCTCTCTCTCTCTCTCTCAAAATAAATAAAATAAGCTTTTTAAAAAAGGAGATGGGTCGTAGCCTGGAGGACACGTCACATGCTGAAAAGGAAGGAACAGCAGAAACGTCACCATAGATGGGCAGGGCTGGAAAGGCCAAGCCGTCAGAAGCAGACGGGCACATCCAGGCTGACAGCTCTCTGACACCCCTCAATTACGCACCCATCCGTGACTCCTGTCAGGGCCCAAATGGGGTCCATGTGTCAGCCCCAGAAAGACAGACTAATGTCACGGCTGCTCCGTGGGTCACCGTGGGCTACAGCTGGGCCTCAGGTGCTCACCCTCGCCTGCAAGCTTCTCTCCAATAAAACCTGAGCATGTGGCCCCTGTACCATCCATGGCCTGGACCCTTGGCCCCAACACCGATTCTCGTCTTGGTTACCATGCACGGGTGGAACGGCAGAGAGCAGGACAGGACATGTGAATATTCCATGACTTGGGGTCAGGTCGACTCAGGGTCAGGTGTGTGGTCCTCCCGTCCACCGGCAGCCCATGCAAATGTTAACCCGACTCTTGACGTTCACAGGCCTACAGACGGACTTGTCCTGCTCTTCGGCTTTGCTCCATGGGCCTTTCTGCTCTGTGGCTAGCAGTGCACCTGCAGACGACCTTTGCTCCCACAGAGGACTGGGGTTCGGTTCAGAAAATGCTGTACGAAGGCCCAAACCAGGAACCAGTTCTCGAAGCCAAGTTGTGGTTTAAGGTCATACGTGGGGTCACGGAGAAGGATATCGTTAGCTTAAGAAAACTGCCTCGCCTTTCTTTGTGAGTGTGGGGAAAGGCGGGCAGCTGGTGGAAATGTTCATTGCCTGTGAGCCTGCTAGGAAACATCAACTCATAAGAGAGAGAGAAACACACATGGCAAACCCAGCACTGGAACTTACCGGAAGGTATCAAAGGCTACTAGGGAACGGTCATTCATTTAAGGGTCCGAGCAGATAGAAGATTACAGTTGGCAACAGAAAGCATTTGTATTGTTCTTAAAGGTATTTCTTAATTGTTCTCAGCTCTTAACATTGCTCTGAGCTGGCCATTTGTGGGTAGCAGAGTGAATCAGATAAAGCCACACATAGCCACGTACATATAGTTAGCAAGATTGAGTGGCCTAAAAGCTGGGGATGTGCAGGCTAAAGGCAAACGTTGAAAGGACGTTCAGTCGGTGTGGAGAACTTGGAAGGGCTGAGTTTACTTTCCTCGCAAGCCGACAGACTGCCCGATGCAGGCAGAGGCTAGGAGATTCCTGGTTCAGAGGCAAAGGTTCCTCTGAACCACCTCAGGGACTCCAATCTCTTCAGGGGCAGGAAGCTTGGCTGCCTTTGCAATGGAGGGAAACATCGTATCTACGTTCCACGGTTGTTTGCTATGCAAACATTGGACAACTGAGGTCAAGAGCAGTTTATGAGTCACATACATTCAGCCCGGGGGGGAAGACATCACGCCGGGCAGGGCCACATGGGTTGCAATCCGGAACAGAATGAGCCCCGAGGGCTGTGGCTGGAGGCTTTGTAGAAACGGGAGGGTGGAGTGGCTCCCACAGGAGAGTGTGGCTTGTTTGAATAATTCTGCGGCTGGCCTGGGACGGAAACCCACTGCTGGGGGGTGAGCAGAACTGTGTCCGGTCCCTTGATAAGGAGGGCTGTTTGGCCAGGGGGCCATATCTGTGGGAGCAGAGTGGGGAGGGGAACTTGAGGTTAGGCCACTCGATGCCCTCCAATTCCTGTAGATGCCAAGGTGGCATGTACCCCTAAACCTCGATTTTAGGTCTTATGCCACATGGATAGTTAATGCCTCGTTCCCATGCACAGAAATGAGAGATTGTGGAGAATTATTTCCCAACAACCAATATACCAAATGTATCGTTTTTCAAGACAGGATTATGGAAGAAGGAAAAAAAAAAACCATTGAGGCATGCTCCCATAACATTTTCTTTATTTTCTTTACAAATAAAATAAAATACAAATACTTCTCTCCATCTTTACTTTTAAAATTCACTATTAGAGAGTTTTAAAGACTATAATACGGGGTAGGGAGACTTTTTTTTTGTAAAGGGCCAGATGGTAAATATTTCAGGTCTTGTGGGGTAGACAGTCTGTGTCTAACTCATCGGCTCTCGCACTGTAACTTGAAAGTGGCCATAAACAGTATTTAAATGAATGGGCATGGCTGTCTTCTAATAAAGTTTTATTTAAAAAACAATGAGCCTATGGGCCATAGTTTGCCAACTGTATTACAATGTATTGCTTTTCCTTGACATGTAGTAACCTGCATGGTTCAAATATTTTTAAGTTTTAAGGTTGGCCAGATCACGGCTTGTCTCAACATGGTACCAGATAAAATAAAACAAAGCACCCACTCAGACACCAAAGAGACATCTTAAAGTAATTTAAATAAATTATATTTAAAAAACACATTTTCCCCTGATGATAGTGTAAAAATGATATATTATGGGGGGCCTGGGTGGCTCAGTCAAACATTTTTTTAAAGTTTATCTATTTATTTTGAGAGAGACAGAGACAGTGGGAGTGGGGGAGGGGCAGAGAGAGAGGGAGAAAGAGAATCCCAAGCAGCCCCCACGCTGTCAGCACAGAGCCTGATGCGGAGTTCAAACCCACGAACTGTGAGAACATGAGCTGAGCCAAAACCAAGAGTCAGATGTTCAACTGACTGAGCCCCCAGGCGCTCCTAAATCTTGTGGGTTTTTTTTTTTTTTAAGTTTATGTATTTATTTTGAGAGAGAGAGAGAGAGGAGGAGAGGGGCAGAGACTGAAGGAGAACCCTACTCGGGCTTGAACCCACAGACTGTGAGATCATGACCTGAGTCAAAATCAAGAGTCAGACAGTTAACCGACTGAGACACCCAGGTGCCCCTAAACTAATTTAAATTACAACGAGAGTCTTTCAGAGAAGTTCAGGGAGGACTTTCATCACCCAGCACATTGAAAACTGTGCTAAAATTTATGTCTGACCAATTAATCTCTCAAATATAAGTTATCAAAATATCTCCAATGCTATTCCCTCCCAGACTGTACCAAAATTCTTAGCAGCCTAGGCTCATTTGCTTATTTCTTCTTCTAGCTTTAGCCACATTCTTTATAATATGGATACACTTAGTTTCAGGCCTTAAAAATTCTATTACTTAGCCAATCTGTTTTTTAAATATTTTGTTTATTTTGAGAGAGAGAGAGCACAAGCAGGGGAGGGGCAGAGAGAGAGGGAGGCACAGAATCCGAAGCAGCTCCAGGCTCTGAGCTGGCTGTCAGCACAGAGCCCAACGCGGGGCTCGAACCCACGAACTGTGAGATCATGACCTGAGCCGAAGTCAGATGTTCAACCGACTGAGCCACCCGGGGCGCCCTTATTCAGCTCATCTGTTAATCAGCACTGCCAAACTGCAAGAACCTGGATGCCAGGGAGGGTGCTGGGGGTCCCTGCTCTTCTGGATTTGGGGTGCCTGGGTCTGTAAATGCTGGAAATAAAAATACGTTTTCCCAGTGGGTGATGGGCATGGAGGAGGGCATGTGTTGGGATGAGCACTGGGTGTTATATAGAAACCAATTGGACAATAAATTATATTTTAAAAATACATTTTCCCCTCATGATAGTGTAAAAATGATACATTATTGGGGCGCCTGGGTGGCTCAGTCAGTTAAGCATCCCTCTTTTGGTTTTGGCTCAGGTCATGATCTCACAGTTCATGGGATCGAGTCCCATGTCAGGCTCTGTGCTGAGTGTGGAGCCTGCTTGGGATTCTCCCTCTCTCACCCTCTCTCAAAATAAATAAATAAACTTAAAAATGTGAGGTTTTCTCCTACTCAGGTTTTAGAGGGCTCGTGAGACTTCGCAAAGCACTTAAACTTCCTCACTGCACCTCTCCTCTTACAGATGAGGGGACGGACCAGGAGGCGGGAGGGACGCCTGGATTATTCACACACACCCATGTGCAGGTGCCATGGTTTCCAAAGGCAACACTCGGTGGCTACTTCCTGCCTCGGTTCCCACGTGTCACCCACGTCTCAGTGAGTGTGGCTGCCACGTGTGTTCACTGGGTCAGGTTCCTGAGACACAGCGCAAGTGAGGAGAGGTACTTGCTGTTTTATTTAGGCAAATCCTTCTACCTACACAGACCACAAAACAGGGGTTAATCTCAGCCCTCACTTGGGATGGCTGTAGGGATTTAATGAGATATAACATATAAAATCCTTAGAAGACCCCCTTGCACACAGTCAGCCTGCAGGGAGTGTTAGCTGTTATCTTTAGCACAATTAATAAAGGAACCAGGAAAGTGAAAATGCACTTCACATGCGGGTGCAGGGAGGTGCAGTGAGCCAGGAGAACAGGGGTGAGGCACAAAGGGCTCCTGTCTTCACTCGGCTGAAAGTGAATTCTTCTCTGAAGAGGTGGCCCCAGAGTCAGGGCAGGCTGAACAGTCAGGGTGTGTCTAAAGAAGGTGCAAGGTGGGGCGCCTGGGTGGCTCACTTGGTTAAATGTCCGACTTCAGCTCAGGTCATGATCTCACAGTTTGTGGGTTCGAGCCCTGCATCAGGCTCTGTGCTGACAGCTCAGAGCCTGGAGCCTGTTTCAGATTCTGTGTCTCCCTCACTCTCTGCTCCTCCCCTGCTCACGCTCTCTTTGTTTCTCAAAAATAATTAAACGATAAAAATAATTAAAAACAAAAAAGAAGGTGCAAGGTGTTTACACTGTCAGCAGCCTAAGAGAGTCGGGGATGTGGGTCCAGTTCCTAAAGAGTCTTGCTCGGTGCCGCACTTTTGAGAGACAGGTGCTATTGACCAAGTAAAAGCCTCCGGGGGACCCGACCGGGCGACAAACCCAGGTACACGCAGAAGCAAAGCAGGTGCCACATGGAGTGAATCCAGCCAGGTGGGAAGTGGCCACTCACGCCCTGTGTTAGGGGTCACCGCAACCTCAGCCTGGAACACTTCCTTGAAAAGTCCCCGGACAACAGGTTTGCAAGTGGCCGATTCTCTCGGCTTCTGTTTGTTGAAAAAAAAAAAAGAAAAAGGTTTGAAATTTCTGTGCCTTCTGCTCAATTTTGCCATGAACCCAAAACGGCTCTAAAAATGAAATCCATTTTTTAAAAGCGTATTTTGCCTTTCTCTTTGAGGGATATTCTTATTGAGTATACAACTGTGTCTTTACAGATCTTTCAGTACTTAAAAATTGTCATTCAGGTGATGCCTGGGGCGCTCAGTCAGTAAAGCATCCGACTTTGGCTCAGGTCATAATCTGACAGTCTGTGGGTTCGAGCCCCGCGTCGGGCTCTGTGCTGACAGCTCAGAGCCTGGAGCTGCTTCAGATTCTGTGTCTCCCTCACTCTCTGCGCCTCTCCCACTCATGCTCTGTTTCTCAATAATTAATATACGTAAAAATTTTTTTAAAAATTGTCATTCCATTGCTTCTGGTTTGCACTGGCCCAGCGGGAAGTCACCTGAGTTCCGGTATGTGGGGAACTCCAGTGGCTGTAAGAATTATTTTAAACACTCATTTTCAGCAACCTGAGTGTGCTTTGCCTTGATGTGGTTCTCTTTGTATTTCTCTTGCTTGGAGTTTGTTGAGCTTCTAAGATACATGGGTTTAGATTTTTCAACAAGTTTTCCCCTAAATTACCCATTATTTCTTCAAACGCTTTTTCTCTCCTCTCTTGCTGGTTGGCACCCTGTTTACACAACTTAGAACCCTTGACATTGCCTCTGGGGGTCACTGAGGTCCTGCTCACTGTCGGCCCCTTTTCTCTCTCTGCTTGAGTCTGGGGAATTTTTGCTGCACTGGCTTCAGATAAACCAGCCATTTCTTTTTCTATTTTTTTAAATGTTTATTTATTTATTTATTTATTTTTTAATTTTTTTTTTATGTTTTATTTATTTCTAGGAGAGAGAGAGAGACAGCGTGAGCAGGGGAGGGTCAGAGAGAGAGGGAGTCACAGGCTGAAACAGGCTCCAGGCTCTGAGCTGGCAGTCAGCACAGAGCCCGACGCGGGGCTCGAACCCACGAACCGCGAGATCATGACCCAAGCGAAAGTCGGACGCTTAACCGACTAAGGCACCCAGGTGCCCCTATTTATTTATTTATTAAAAATTTTTTTAGGTTTATTTATTATTGAGAGGCAGAGAGTGAGCGGGGGAGGGGCAGAGAGAGGGGGGGACACAGAATCCGAAGCAGCTCCAGGCTCCGAGCTGTCAGCACAGACCCCGACGCGGGGCTCGAACTCCCAAACTGTGAGATCATGACCTGAGCTGAAGTTGGACGCTCAAGTGACTGAGCCACCTGGGCACCCCTAAACCAGTTATTTCCTCAGTAGCATCAGATCTAAACCCCGAATAGTGGATTATTTTTTTCATTTTAAATACTGTGTTTTCATGTCTAGAATTTCCACTTGGTTCATTTCTTGTTTCTGTTCTCCATTCAGATTTTCAAATGTGTTCTCTTATTATATTTTGATGTTTCTTTACATGCTTGAACATTTTAATGCAACTTCTGGGTCTATTTTTATTCACTGCATTTTCTAATGACCACGGGTCACGTTTCCCTGCTCTGGGGCTGGACGTCATGGACGTAATGTCGTGTGTCTGGGTTTTGGTGTCTTCCCTCATCAAATGCTGAGTCTGGTTCTGCCAGGCAGTTAATCTACTTGCCAGGTGAACTTGATTCATTTAGGGCTTGTGTTAAAGTTCTCCTAGTGTGGGCACCAAGTGCCTTTGCTCTAGAACCAGATCAAGCCTACTTCTATGGCACAATGTGGACTGAACATGTGTCCCCATAAGATTAAGGTCCTAACCCCTGATACGATTATTACTTGGAGGTGGGGCTTTGGGAGGTAATTAGGGTGAGTTGAGGTCATGAAGATGGAGTCTTCATGGTGGGACACCAGAGCTTGCTCTTTCTCTCTCTCTGTCTCTCTCTCTCTCTGTCTCTCTCTCTCTCTCTCTCTCTCTCTCTGTCTCTCAGGCAAGGACATAGCAGGGGAGTGGTATCTGCAGACCAGGAGGAGAGGCCTCCCCAGAACATTCCCCTCCCTCAGGCAGGGAGCCTGAGCTTGGTCATCCAGCCTCCAGAACCATGGGAAGTCAATGTCCGCTAGTTAAGGCCCCCTGTCTGTGGCCTTGTGATGTGGTCACCTGAGCTAAGACACGGCACGGCCTCTGTGTCCCTGCTGAGTGCCCGACGCGGCCAACGAGCTCTCTCCCCGGAGGCTGTCAGAGCTCTGACAGTTCCCGCCCTGTGGCCCCCCCTCCCTCTTTGGTGCCTGTTCTTTCCCCAGGGCTGCTGTCACCTGCCCTTGCATCTGCGTGGGCAGCGTGCCCTTTCAGGAAAACCCCGGGGAGACCCCCACTCACATTTCTGGAGCGCCCTCCTCTCGGGGACCCCTCCCCTGAAATCCACTGCCTCCGAGGCTTCTAATTCCCACTGCGGTCCCCGCAGCCCGGCGAGCTGCCTGCTCCCTAAGGTCCAGATGGCGCCTGGAGGCAGAGAACGAGGGCAATCGAGGGACACCCGCTCCGCTTCCTTCCCGCAGCCTGCTGCTGCCCTGCGCATGCTCAGCACCCCGACACCCTATTTCCTATGTGTCAAGTTACCTGTGTCGGGACAGACAGTCTGGGGCCAGTTTCTCCGTAAGCGTCAGGGGCAGCGATCCACACCAGCGCTGTCTGTGGAAGTTCCCATTTGCTGGTATCTGTTTTCCATGTGAACTGAAAGTCAACATCACCCCTGAAGTTTGCAGGATGGAGGTGAGAGGGGGTGGAGAAGAAGAGCCTCAAAGAGGAAAGTCGGGACCAGTGAGGGCCGGGATCTGTTGAGATCCTGCCCCGACAGAGGCCGCAGTCGGAAGCGGGCGTCCGGCGAGCTAAGCAGGTGCCGTGAGCCTGGAGCCGGGAAGCAGAGGGCGCACTGCTGGGCACCAGGACCGTGCAGGGGCGCGTGCAGTGGGGACCATGGGGAGCAGGCTGGAGGGGGGAAGGGACAGGCATGATGACTCCCAGAGGGAAGGAGAGGGATCGAGGGGGTATAGGGCCTTAGGGTTTGGAGAAGGGAGAAAATGTTAGAAGCCTAGGACACCCGGGAAGGTGCATGTGCATCTGCACGTCTTCCTTCCGAGTGGAGCGCGGATCCCCAGCGTGCTGATGGGAGACACAGAGCCGACTCGGAGTAGAGAGGGACACTCCTAGAGAGGGAAACTCGAGCGACTATGCATTTGGATGAGCCGTCCCCAGGGACGGGGGATGCGCAAACCAGCAGGGATGTTGCTAAGTCTTAGTGTGACAAGGAACACAGTGAACTCAGTGCTAAGGTCCTGAACAAAGGTGACCGGCTGAAGGTCAGCAGAGGGCAGCAGGGGCCCCGGAGGTGGGGCAGGTCACCACCTGCTCCTCCGAAGAGACACTGGCGCACACGGCCGGCGTCCAGCCCCCGCTCTAGCCCCCTATCCGCCGCGAGCTCATGTGATGGGCACGTGGCCCCCAGGACTGTGTCGAGGCTGTGCTGTGCCCATTCTGTGCACGCATATGCTGTTCCGATACTAGAGACGAAGCATCTACCACAATGACTTCCCCGCAGCCCCAAGAAGCCAGTGTGTCTTTCTCTAACTTGCACCAAAGCGCTGTGTGGTGTGGGCAGTGGGTGCCCTGCTGGGCCCTGAGTGCCTCTTCCAGGACCAGCAGCCGGGAAGGCACGGGCTTCCGTTAGTGCAGGGGAGGGTGAGAGAGCAGGGGCTGGCACGGAGGACGCTCTGGCAGGGGGGGAGGAAGCAGAGTCAGAGACAGTGGCCACTTGGGGCTCTTGTCTTGCTGGTGACCCAGGTGATGGGCACACGGGATGGTGAAATTGACTTTCAGTGTTTCAGAGGTCCCCAGGGGCTGCCCAGGGGGTCAAGGGCCTGGAGCACAAAGGCCCGCTCTGGACTCCGAGAACACCGGGTTTGGGGTTCTGTGCCTCTCTGGGCCCCGGGCTGCTCAACCTGCGATTCGCAGATGGGTGACCCCCTGCAAGACCTCAGGCGGGGGGCAGGGCTGGGGAGGGGGGTCACGACCTCCTCTCCCCCCCCCCCGTCTCTCCTTTTTGTCCCTTGGGGTTTCTCCGTCTCCCTCCATCCCATGCACAGACTATCACGGAGCATTTCACTGCTGTGCGGGCAGACTTAGGTCTTTAAGAAACAAAGGGCTCCCGTGGAAGGAAAACGAAAGCATTTTGGGGGTCGCTGAAATGCACTTGGTTTCCACTTGCCAGCCTCGCGTCCACGGAGGGCGGACCCGCACGGACACTGGGAGACACAGGAGACAACGGGCAGCCGGAGGCGTCCGCTCTGCCTTGGAGGCGGGGCTTCTCCATCCCTCTGGCTGCCGGGTCCTTCTCCCCAGTCACCTTCGGCCTCATATTTCAAAAAAACACACAGACAAACCTGAAATCACCTCCTTTATCAGGAGACATACACGGCCTATCCCTTCCTGGGTGTGACCCCCGTGAGTGCCCAGTGCCAGGTGTGCACGTGGCCAGTTTTCCACGTCAGCGTCCTGGCGGGACCTGGCTCCCGGCCCGGGGCAGGGGGGCAGGGGGAGGCCTGGCCGCGGAGCCCCTGGCGGCAGCCCCGCTCTGTCTCCTGAGCCGCGGGCTATCTCAGCCCCTTTTCCTAACAAAGGGCCCACAGGGCCAGTGCCCCAGGGGACACACAAAGGTTATCTGCACTTGCTGAGCAAACAGAGAGCAGATTATAAAACACCGGTCCGCAGCGGGAACTGCACCTTCTGCCCTGGGGTGCAGCGCGGACATGGGACCCCGAGGAATCCAGCTCCTGGCAGTTCTCCTGGTCCTGGGGCTGTGGGCCCCCGCAAGGGCCCAGAAACCTTGTAAGTGAGCCCGGGAAGTCGTCCTGTGTCGCTCAGTGTCCTTGACTGGACGACGGAGCGCTGGGGTCAGGGAGCCCCGAGAACCTTCCCATGCACTCCAAAAGGCATGGGCGTGTGCAAGCCGCTTGCTCCCTGCGGTGCCTCCCTTGGGGTCTCTGTGCACTGGGGGTCTCTGCCCCTGGGGGGCGGTGGGCTCACTTGAGAGCAGAAGTAATAAAACAGGCACCCTGAGATTGGCGATGTGCGTGCACATTCGCGCACCCTTCCCGCCGTTCCGGGGCTGTGTGACACCTCCATGAAAGCCGTCCCCCGACAAGGTCAGGGTGACACAGGAGCCGGTGGGCCAGCCGGGGAGAGGGGCCGGGCGTCTGGAACCCACCTTGGCCACCTTTCACTTTGACTTTTCTTAGGTCCGCTGATGGCCCCCTTTCCAGGTCTTCTTTTTTTTGTGTGTTTTCTTTTGTTTTTTGTTTAACAATAAAGTAATTTCTGCAGAGCCCCGCGTGTTTCTCAGAAGGGCATCTCATGGCTCCCATATGGGTGGGACGGGGCTTTGCTGTTTCCGTGCGTGGCCGCGGGACCCGGCAGGTGGGGTCGCGGGTGGGAAGGGCTGACGCGCTCTCCCCACAGCCTCCTGCCGGTGCTCACGGATCACCCCCGAGAAGCGGGAGAACTGTGGATTCCCGGGCATCACCAGCGACCAGTGCTTCGCCTCCGGGTGCTGCTTCGACTCCAACTTCGTCGGGGTCCCTTGGTGCTTCCACCCCCTCCCAAAGCAAGGTAACCGCAGGGGAGCTGCCCCTCCTCCCGCACCCTGGCCGGCTTCCCGGCGCATGTGCGTGGACGCCCACCTCGGCCGCCAAAGGGGAGGAGAAGGGGGCACTGGCCCGCAGTCCACACCTGGAGCCCCCAGGGTCAGTCCCGGGCCCTTCTTCTTCTTCTTCTTTTTTTTTTTTTTAATATTTTTATTTATTTCTAGGAGAGAGAGAGACAGTGTGAGCAGGGGAGGGTCAGAGAGAGAGGGAGTCACAGACTGAAACAGGCTCCAGGCTCGGAGCTGGCAGTCAGCACAGAGCCCGACGCGGGGCTCGAACCCACGAACCGCGAGATCATGACCTAAGTGAAAGTCAGACGCTCAACCGACTAAGCCACCCAGGCGCCCCAGCCCTGTGCCCTTCTGTAGGCTTTTGTGAGAACCCATCAGTTTTACTATGTTACGAGGAAAACCAGCTCTCAGGGCCTCCCAGCTGGGAAAGTATGACTTCAGATGGAGTTTTAAGGGAAATGAAGGCATTTCATGGGACGTTATCCACATAACTGCTCAGACATAGACCCTAAATGGTAAGAGATTCAGTTAAGATTTCCAGGATTTTCTTCTGAGAAGTTTTACATCCGTGCACATCAGGAAGACTGAGCAGGTCTTTAACTCCAAGGCGTGCACGAAAGAGAGTTGTGTGCACAGAGCACACCACGCGGGCGGAACTCGGCACCCGCGGCCACCCATCCACACCGCCAGTGGCCGTGGGTGCCGGGCTCCCTGGGCGCTGAGGGGAGGAGACAGATGGGTGGCCCCCCCGGGGAGGACGGGAGGAGACGCTGCGCCAGCCCGCCACCCTAACCGGGTCTCCGTGTCACTCCTTTCCCGGTTCCGGGGGCCGCATGACCAGAGTCGGAAGAGTGCGTCATGGAGGTCTCAGCCCGCAGGGACTGCGGGTACCCGGGCATCAGCCCCGAGGAGTGTGCGTCCCGCAAGTGTTGCTTTTCCGACAACATCATAGAAGTGCCTTGGTGCTTCTTCCCGATCTCCGTGCAGGGTACTGTCCGTGCAGGGCAGGGTGGGGGCTGCAGGGTACTGTCCGTGCAGGGTACTGTCCATGGGGGGCGGGCTGGGGGCCGGGGCCGTGGCGGGGGGCTGCTGGCCCCGAGCCGGCTCTGGCCTCACCGCCATCCAGGCCAGGCCCCTGGGCCCCATGAGCGGCTCTGAGGGCGAGTCCCACGCTGTCCACACTGACGGCTGCTTTTCCAGAAGCCGAAAGTGCCCAGCGCTCCCACTGGGGGCTTGTGTGACGGCCGCAGAGAGCAAGTCACCTGAGACACGCCCCTGGGTCCTCGCTGGGCTGGTCACACCGCCCATTCACTGTCCCACCTGTTTGTGGTGCTGCTGAGGGCCGTGCGCTGGGCTGGGCGCCCCGGGGGCACACGGGCCTGCCCACGGCCGCCTGCCCCCTGCCACCCCAGGAGGGTCCGCTCGCCCCCTCCCCGTGTGTTGCAGTCTGTCTGCTGACACTGAGTCTGGCCACACCAAGGAAAGCTCGGGCACCTTCCCAACATGGGCTTCGGGCCCCTGCCCGTGACGGACAGTCTTTCCCTGTTTTAGAACCTCAGGGTCCTCCAGACAGTGCAGCCTTCTCTTAAACTCTTCCAAGCGATTCCTTTGCTAAGGGTCGTTCTGGACAACGGCTAGTTCCTGGGGTCAGGAGGGGTAGACCCCCGAGAAGCACCCCTCTTCACCCCCGGGAGGGGGATCCCTCAGCAGGAAGTCTGTTGACAGGAGACCCCTGACGCTGCTAATTTCAAACTTCTGGCATTTCACATTTCTAGATTGTCATTATTAAGAGGAGTCCCTCCCGAGAACCCAGCGGGTTCCCTGGATGTTTGGAAATGAAGAGAAGTCACCATCCTTTCTCAGGTTTCCTGAGTTCCTGACTCGGCCTCTATCCTTTCCTCTGAGTCCACATACAGCTTCTTCAAATAAAGAAAATCCTTGAAATCTGCTCAATTTCCTCTTGGCTTCATTGACACAAAAGTGGAGAGAGGGGGAGAGGAGTGTGTGTGTGAGCAGGCGTGAGTGTGCGTGGCTCTAATGCATCAGCTGCTGGGGCGAGGGTCCGCCTGGCCCGTGAAGCCCGCCCAGCAGCAGTAAAGGCTTGCGTGTAAGGGAATTCCAGAATCCACAGTTACCCCTGTTCCCAATCACTTGCACAAAAACTCAAGTGACGTCAGCCCTGAAAACGTCTCGGAGGCGGGGCGCCTCGTGGCTCAGTCGGGTAAGCCCGCTGAGACCTTGGCTCAGGTCGTGATCTCGCTGTTTACGAGTTCGAGCTGTGCTGACAGCTCAGAGCCTGGATCTGCTTTGGATTCTGTCTCCTCCTCCGCCCCCCGCCACATCTCAAAAACAAATAAACATTAAAAAAAGCTTTAAGCCTAAAAAATAAACAATTAAAATAAATCTCTTGGAGTACCATATAGTTTCCGACTGCAATTGCAAAATTGCTTCGCTTCTATCGAACGCATCCCCGAGCACGGCTTCTGCAGGGGTGCGCAGTCATGTCTCCCTCCCGCGTGTGGGCGGCTGGGCGGCTCCAGCGCCCTCCCAGCGGCTGGCTTCGTGTCTCCCCCTCCAAGTGCCGCATCTGAAGCCGTCCGGAGAGGAGGCTGACGGCTTCTACCGCGGCCGTGCCAGCCCGGGGGAAGGTTTGCGCACAAAACCTTATTCTAGGCGTCTCCACGAAAGGGTCCTGGCGATCTTCGGTAGGGGTGGGGTGTACCGGTGACACAGGCCCGTCTTTCTGTGGCCTCTCCCTCCTGCCCGACGCCAGCCCCCGGCCTGGGCCCAGCGGCTTAGCCGGGGTGTCCCCCACTGGCCCGCCTGCCACCTGGGAAATCCTAGGCCTCCCCTTCCAGGGTCGGGGGGAGACCAGTGGGGCCCGCTCTGCATTCAAGCGCTTCTTCAAGGAAGGACCTGGGCCCACATCCCGGGGATGTCAGTCTCGTATCTCTGTCTGGCTCATGACACACTCACGAGCTCAGGGAGACAAGGCTCCTGTGGGACCGGGGTCTCTGGCACGGGACAGGTGGCCCGCTGCCTGTGACGTCACTCGCCACACCGCCTCAGGCCCCGGATGCTCTTCAGGGACGCGTGGCTTCCTTGGCAGCGCCCCCGCACCAGAGCCAAGAGTTTGGGGATCTGCTCCCGGAACTGGCAGGGGCCGCCTCGCGTGCGGGGCTGGGGAAGCCCTGGTCTCGCGCATTTCCTGGCCCGCAGCTCCTGTGCCTGCGCCTCTGGCACACTTCTGTGGGCGCGGAAACGGGGGATCCTTCTCGGAACTTTCTCATGCCCCGTCCCCGCCTCGCCTCCTCCAGGGGGGCCTCCTGGTACAGCATGCCCTGTGCTGTAGGAGCCGAGCCTACACCACCCTTCTGGTAACCGAGGGCCGGTTCTTGAACAACCGCCACGGCCTCCGCGCCGGGCTCAGGGGCTCGGCCGATTTAACCCATGTCAGATGCTCTGCCTCCCGTTCCACCACCGGCGGATTACGGGTCGCCGCGGGGCGCCCCTCCGTGGTGGCCGCAGCTGTGTTCCCTCCACCCCACACACAGGTGGGCCACCAGAGGGTCCTCGATGCCCCAGGAGAAACAGCTGGTGACATTCAAACCCACCAACCTTCCTTTTCTCCTCTTCCGATGAGGTTAATTCCTTCACCCCCTTTGCTGGGTCTGCCTCTCTTTCCCTCCTTCGGGTCTCCTTCCAGGGGGACCCTGCTGGCCGGGGAGGGGGTGGGACTGCGGCAGAGGGTCCCACGGCTACCTCTTTCGGGCAGAGGAAGGGGCAGGCCAGCTCCCGGCCTCGATGCCACCACCCTGGTCTCCCGGCTCCTCAGCGTCCTGGCTCAGGTAACAGGTGCCGTGACAGGGGCTCACAGGAGACGGCACGCGCCAGCCTTTGGCAGCGGGAACAACAGGAAGCGTCCCAGGGCGCCTGTGGGTTGACATTCCAGATGTGTGACCCTGGAGGGGCTCTCTTTGCGCTCAAGACCTTCCGCTCTTCTGTTTGTCAAACAGGCAATAGTTAGATGCCTAACAGCGTCCTGGTGGGAATTAAAACTCATGTTTGTGAGCTGCCTGGTGCCCGCTGCGCCCTGAGCTCCTTTGGGAGAGTCTGGACAGAGGTGACCGGCTGCTCTCGTCCTGACACCCAGCGGGGTCCTGTCGGAAAGCCCGTTCCTCGGGCACACCAGCATGTCTGCTTCTAGAATTGGGAGAGAGCCTGGCGAATCCGTATCTACTCCGTGTATTCACGACACAGGCACCATGTTCTGAGTCTCTACATACCGTTGATTCTCTGTTCAAGGTTCCCGAGGGCGTCCTAACCGATTTCACCCATGATGATACGTGACCTTGCTTGATGTGTGTGTCTGCCTAACGACACTTGTTTTCGTATATATTAGTGACGCATTAAACTGAACCCACCGCCAGCAGCCAGGCAGGTAACTCCTGCCCAGGCACAGCTCACGCACACACGCGCTCTCTCTGCAGGGCACACCCCAGCCCTCTCGCCCAGCGGCCCCGCTTCCCCACCGTGCACGGGAACCCTTTCAACAGCGAAATCAGAGAAAAGCACAAGCACACAAGAAATGTGGCCGTGAACAGGCCATGCAAAGACTCTTGTGTACAGTGTGAGAGCTCTAATGAGAAGGTCGCCTGGCGGGCCCTCGGCGGGCAGCGTTCATGTCACAAATAGATTCGTGAGCAGGCGAATGTGCACCCAGGGACTCTGAGTGATGAGGACGGCTATGTACGCATGATAGGTGTTGCATGTTCATTACACGGATATTGGAGATGTGGTTTATGCACACAAATACCCCTCGCTGTTGCCTTGGGGTTCCGGGGCCCAGCCCCTTCCTGCCCCTTCTGCCTAAGGAAAGAGAAGGAAGGAGCACAGCACAATGTGAACCTCCGTGGGGAGCCCTGGCATCGGGCCGTGGCAGGAAGAGGTAGGTATCTGATCTCCAAAATACATCTGTTGCCCTTTATGTCCTATATGATTCCTGCTTCAAGCTAGGTTCGCAGCTGTGTGACCTTGAGCAAATTACTTAGATGTTCTGCGCCTAATTTTACTCGTGTGCAAAGTGGGGGTAGTAACAGCATCTTTTCTAAATTTTATTTTAGAGAGAGAGAGAAAGAAAGAACACACGTGCAGGGTCAGAGAGAGAGAGACCTCGAGAGAAAGAATATCTGAGGCCGACTCCATGCTCAGTGCAGAGTCTGATGCGGGGCTTGATCCCGTGACCCTGGGATTATGACCTGAGCCAAATGAAGAGTTGGATGCTCAACGGGGGACTGAGCCCCCAGGTGCTGCGAAAGCATTTTTTTCCAGAGGCTTGTTGTGAGGAGTCAATGAGCTAATTCATGTGACGTGCCAACCGCAGGGTCAGGCACATAGCAGGGCTCGCTGGGAACATGTCAGTCACAGTTATGATTAAAGCCACACTCCAGTAGTCCAGGCCCCACCACCTGCGGAGACGAATGTGTCCCCACTGTCTCAGGACAGTTCTCAGGCCCTCCCCCATCCTACCTGCCGATGCAGGAGGCCAGTCCCTCCAAGCCCCCTCCCCAAGGCTTCTCCCGTGGCTCTGGCTGTGCTGTGGTCCTGGCTGTGCTGTGGTCCTGGGGGGTACTTGTCCTGGGGGGCACTGGTCCTGGGGACTATTGTCCTGGGGCTGTGGTCCTGGGGGCTGTGGTCCTGGGGGGTACTCATCCTGGGGGCACTGGTCCTGGGACTATTGTCCTGGGGGCTGTGGTCCTGGGGGCACTGGTCCTGGGGGACTGTGGTCCTGGGGGCTGTGGTCCTGGGGGTACTTCATCCTGTGGGGCACTGGTCCTGGGGGGCTGTGGTCCTGGGGGCTGTGGTCCTGGGGGTACTCATCCTGGGGGGCACTGGTCCTGGGGGGCCGTGTGGGTCCTGGCTGTGCTGTGGTCCTGGGGGAGGCACTGGTCGTGGGCTACTTGGTCCTGGGTGGACTATTGTCCTGGGGGCTGTGGTCCTGGGGTACTCATCCTGGGGGCACTTGTCCTGGGGGCACTGGTCCTGGGACCATTGTCCTGGGGGGCTGTGGTCCTGGGGGCTGTGGTCCTGGGGGGTACTCATCCTGGGGCACTGGTCCTGGGGCTGTGGTCCTGGGGGGCTGTGGTCCCCAGGGGTACTCATCCTGGGGAGCACTGGTCCTGGGGGCTGTGGTCCCGGGGGCTGTGGTCCTGGGGGTACTCATCCTGGGGGCAGCTCCTGGTCCCGGGCTGTGGTCTTGGGGGGCTGTGGTCCTGGGGGGTACTCATCCTGGGGGGGTGTTCAGTCCTGGGGGCTGTGGTCCTGGGGGGGCTGTGGTCCTGGGGAGGCACTGGTCCTGGGGGCTGTGGTCTTGGGGGACTGTGGTCCTGGGGGGTACTCATCCTGGGGGGCACTGGTCCTGGGGGGCTGTGGTCCTGGGGAGGCTGTGGTCCTGGGGAGGCACTGGTCGTGGGGTCACTGGTCTCTGTCCCAGGCTGGCCGTCTGCTGCTGTCACCTCCTAAAAAGGCACTGGCTTTTTGTTCCAGTGAAGGGGAATTTGTCAGTCGCATGTCCCCGCTCTTCACAGCCCGTGTCCCCTGCCTGTGGCTTGTCTGCATCTGTGTGAACACCTGTGGGAGGTGCTCCTGAGCTTCCCCACGACCCAGTGGGTTGGGGACAGGGGGGTAGCCTCCGTCCCTGGCACCGGAAACAGCCTGATCCCTGCTCCAGCCCAGCCGGGCTGCCCTGGCAGCTGAGACACCGACGTCCTGATGCCACGGCTGCATGACCGGGTTCCCACAAGGTCCCATGGGTGGCCGACGCCGTGACCTCCTGTGATCCAGAGAGAACACAGAACTTCATAAGTGCTCAGCCTTCATCTGGCACAGGCAGAAGTGTGGCTTCGAGGAGAGAAGCGCCGTTCTGTTCCATTTGTCCTACTTGGGACACAGCTCTGATGAGGACTTTCCTAGGAGCTCACGCAGCACCCACGCCAGTCCTCTGGTGCCCTCAGCTGGCCACCCTGGGAGCGGACTTCCCCAGCCTTCACTTGCTGGGCACGGGCGGTTTCCCCAGGGGGACAGGAGTGATCTCGGCAACCCTCGTAAGTAGCCAAGACTCACATAAGCCAGACTGGACCGGATTTAGTGATGTGGGCTCACAGCGCAGAGATCCTGTTTCCCATGATGCAGCTGGTGGGGGGGCAGAGAAGGCTCTCTGTGGCTGCACACGGCCTTGCCTCTGCATGCACATGGGGGAGGGGAGGAAAGGGAGGGGGAGGGAAAGGGAATGGAGGGCAGAGATCTAGTCTCCTTCCTGTATCGGTACCAGTCCCATCAGACCAGGGTCCTACCCTTATGACTTCATTTAAGCTGAATCACCTCTGTCAAGGCCCCCGTCCCCAAATACCATCAACCTGAGGGCCAGGGCTTCGGCATGTGGATTTGGGGGCCACAACTCAGTCATTGCATCAGTAATCGGCTCACTGACTTTACACTAGTAACACTCATCACGGTGAGGTTATACTTTAAATGTTCGTTCTTTTTTTTTTTTTTAACATTTATTCATTTTTGAGAGACAGAGAGAGTCCGAGCGTGAGTGGAGGAGGGGCAGAGAGAGAGGGAGACACAGAATCCGAAGCAGCTCCAGGCTCTGAGCCGTCAGCACAGAGCCGGACGCGGGGCTCAAACCCACGGACTGTGATACCAGGACCCGAGCCAAAGTCGGACGTCTGACTGAGCCCCCCAGGCGCCCCAGTTTGTTCTTTCTTTTTTAAATATTAGCTCTACTGAGGTATAATTCAATACCATAAAATTTACCTATTTTAAGTGACTTGGTTCAGTGAGTTTTGAAAAACGTACGTGCTCATGGAAAGACCACCACCCTGAAGGTACCCAATTCCCGCTGCCCTGTGCCGTCGG
This sequence comes from Proteles cristata cristata, assembly GCA_017311185.1. Taxonomy (NCBI): domain Eukaryota; kingdom Metazoa; phylum Chordata; class Mammalia; order Carnivora; family Hyaenidae; genus Proteles; species Proteles cristata. Next base: position 7,981 of record JAESUZ010000678.1, on the reverse strand, counting down.
TGCCCATTTCCTACCTCCTGCATCAAGAGGCCAACCATCCTCTGTCTTTTGGGACAGTTTTGGCTCCTCTGGATTTTTACAAGTTGACCAAAGAGCGTGCGCTCCCGGGCCTGTCTCCTTTCACGCGACACCCCGCTCTGGGGACATACCCAGGTGGCTGCGGGTCAGGGGCTCCTTTCCATCATCCCCCCACTGCAGGGACGCCGTGCGCTGCAAATGGCTCTCCAGCTGATGGACCTCTGGGCAGATCCCAGGTCTTTCGTACGAACCGAGTGCTATGTATGCATGACTACGTACAGGCTTCAGTGGGCTTTGGGTAGATAGCCCTTCTCGTCGTAAGTATCTGGTGGTCGGATTGCTGGGCAGCCTGGGGAGCGTTGTGCTTAACTGCCTGAGAACCTAACAAACCGTTGGCTGGAGTCATTGTCCGGCTTTGCCTTCCCGGGAACATCGTATGAGAATTCCACCCGCTCTGCCCTCGCCAGCACCTGCTGCCATTCGTTTCCCAACTGCAGCCAGGCCGGTGCATGGGACACAGAGTTTTACTTTCATTTCTATCTCCGAGCAGCCGGTGACACGAGCATCTATTCCTGGGTCGATCTTTGTCTTACATCCTCTCTGCCAAGTTGTTTGCTCAATCTGTACGTCGTTTTACTCAGGGGTTCTGTGGTCTTTATACCAAGCCATAGGACTCGTCCCCTGTTCTGTAAGCAAGCTCCTCATTGGGCGTGTGTTGTCCAAATGCTTTTCCCCAGTCCATGACGTGCAGTTCTGTTTCCTTAGCAGTATCTTTTGAGGAGCAAATGGTCTCCATGTTGCTAAAGTCCACCTTCTTTACGACTCACACTTGACGTGTCCCGCTAAAAAAAATTCTGCCTGATCCAAGGCCACAAAGACTTTCTATTATATATTCTTCTAGAAGTTTCATAGCTTTTGCATTTTGGGTTGAGGATATTTTCAAGTTAATTTTTCGACTGGCACGTGGACATTTTCCTTTGTTTTTGATTCTCCGGGACCATCTCTGTAGCATCAGGACCATTTGCTATTTGCATCTTCATTAGAATCTCCCAGGGAGACCTTCTGGGCATGAGAGCTTCCCAGGCTTGTGTCTGGATAATGTTTTGTATTTCTTCTACAGTTCGTTTGCGCTTTCGGGCTCTGGTGGGACCATTTTGGTGAGGTGTGGTTTTCCTAGGGATTTATCCACCTCGTCTAGATTTTCCAAATTGCATCAAGTCACGTCAAGTTGTATAGAGCAGCTTTATATAATTTGTAAAGTTTCCTCTGTTCCAGTAGATGTTTCCCCTTTGCCCGTTCTTGTATAATATATTTGGGGTTTTTTTCCTCCTTTATTTCCCCTTGATTAGGTTAGCTGGTGACCTGAACTTTTAATTTTTTTGTAAAAGAACGGAGATCTATATTTGTCACTTAATTGTACGCTTTTTCTCTTAGCTCCTTCATCAAATTGCTTGATTTTGGCTCATGTTATTACTTCTGCTGGGAATTGGATTCACTTATTCTTGTTACATGTTTAAAGCTACCCGTTTTACCCTGATCAGTATTTTAAACATTCTTCATAAATTCAGAAATATGGTACTTTTATTATCATGATTTTAAAAAATTGTTTTAATGTTTATTTATTTTTGAGGGCAAGAGACAGACAGGCCAAGAGACAGAGAGCGAGCAAAGGGAGGGGCAGAGAGAGAGGGAGACATAGACTCCAAAGCAACTCCAGGCTCTGAGCTGTCAGCACAGAGCCCGACACGGGGCTCGAACTCATGAACTGTGAGATCATGACCTGAACCGAAGTCAATGCTTAACCGACCGAGCCACCCAGGTGCCCTTATTATCATGATTTTTTTTTAAAAAATGCTGTAATTCTGGTTTGTAGCTTACCTTTTAGCCACAAGGGTTTAACAGAAGATATTTAAATTTCCACGTGCAAAATCCTTTTGAAAATGTTGTCCTGATTTCCTAGTTTTGTGGCATCTGACCACAGAGCGATTATAAGGCTTCTACTCTGGAACATCGCGCTATCTTTGTGAACACGTGTATGATGATCTTCTGTGCTGCTCTTGTGGGCACCTCAGGGCTGTGTCGGGACTTGATGCCTGATGGGTGTATGTCCCTAAGCTCCGCCTTACTGATTATATTGTTGAAGTCTCTATGTTCTTATTTCTTTTTTGGTTCACATGACTTGTCTTACACCCAACACACATCAGTTGTGGTTTCTATCCATTCCTGCCTGCATGACCCGCTCTTTCTGGTTTGTAAAGTAGAACATCTTTGCTTGGACTTGTATTGGGACAAACATATTGATAGCTGTTATATCCTCACTGTGACCACGTGGCTTATAAAGTGTCCTTTGTCATGTGTCAGTGCTTTGGTGTGAATTCTATTTTGCCTGGTCATCGAGATTGTGTTGCTTGCTGAGTCCGTGTCCTGGTAGATGAGTCACTTGTCATCATTAGTGTTTTAAGGTCATTTTTTTAGCAATACATTGATCAATTCTAATTATTGTTATTTTTTAATCATGATGAATTTTGGTTAAAAGCAGGAAACAGATGGAATACTGGTCAAGTATTACAGGAAGCGAATAAGGAATGTAGCAATACAAATAATTATAGTGAAAATCCCTTTTCAGATCTTCAGCAGGTAAGTTATCTGATGGATTGACTTAGAAATCTTGTAGAGAGCATCAACATTTCTCCAGAAAGTAAAACCAATGTTAAAAAGAAAAACAAGGGGCACCTGGGGGGCTCAGTCAGTTGGGCGTCTGACTTCGGCTCGGGTCATGATCTCATGGTTCATGGGTTCGAGCCCCCTGTGGGACTCTGTGCTGACAGCTCAGAGCCTGGAGCTGCTTCAGATTCTGTGTCTCCCTCTCTCTATGCCCCTCCCCTGCTCGTATTCTGTCTCTTTCTCAAAAATAAATAAACTTAAAAAAATAAAAGTGTTTACTTATTTATTTTGAGATGGAGAGAGAGAGAGAGAGAGGGGACACACATGAGCAGGGGAGGGCAGAGAAGGAGAGAGAGCGAATCCCAAGGAGGCTCTGTGCTGTCAGCGCAGAGCCCGATGTGGGGCTCGATCTCATAAACTGTGAGATATGACCTGAGGCAAAATCAGAGTCAGATGCTTAACTTGACTGAGCCACCCACGCACCCCAAAACTACTGTATTTTTAATAAACACTTACCTGAAGTAAAATATTTTTGTATCAATTTACTTCTCCCTATACCGTACATATTTATTACCAGTTATTTTTTCTAATTCCTTGGAAAAAGTCTGAGGCTTTTTTTTCTGTGTAAAGTGCCCAGGCAAAAGGGTTGGAAAGCGTAGCTCAGTGCCCGGTCTTACACTCCTTCCTGCTCCTAACCCTCAGAATAATTGATGAATTACTCATTAGCTCTAGAATCTGAGCTAATGCTTTGCGGCTATGTCGTTCTGCAAAATGTACGTTGGCACACCGGGTGTATTGAATTATGATCCAAGTTATCCTCATGGTAAATAAGCCATGCAGGGCCTGCTCTCGGTTCATGTGCCCAGGTCTCCAAAGTGATGGTAGGAAAGTGCTCAGCCTCGGCGGACGGTCTCCCGTTCACATCAGAAGCCCTTGGGCACTTGCCTGGGACCATACATTATGATGCCTAGCTCACCTCTGGCCTCAGGGCGCGGCACTGCATCACAGGGCTCCTCACCCATGAGCCTCAGGGTGATGCTCATTTATCCATCGCAGGTCCACGGAGGTCGTAGAGCAGGGACTTCCGTCTCTGGCAGGTGGGGGCTGAGCAGCCACCAGCTTCCAGCGGAACAGAGGCTGCTCAGAAGGACAGTGGGAAGTCAGGTGAAGCCAGGGGTCCGCTCTGGGACTGGCCAGCTGCTCTGGGCATAAAACTCAGGAGCTGGGTTAGCGCGTTAGACCGAGCCCCATAGAAGTGAGTCACGAGGGACCAAGAACGGTTACTGTCTACACCCCCGGATCCTCACAATCAGGGTAGAACAATCACCGGGTGGGTCTCTGTCATGCAGGTGACAACCCCGGCCAGTGGCACGAAGATGGCGCTTTGCCCGCTGGGTTGTGCTGAGCGTCTGCTCGACTCACACCACCTGGGAAGGCATCACGGTCATCCATCAGGAAACCGTGGCTCAGGCGTCCAGGGACGCCCACAAAGGCTTGAATCCCAGTCTCCATCTCTAGATCCTTCAGGCTCACCCTCTGTCAATCTTCTTGCCCCACAGCCAAGGTCAAGGTGAAGGGCCCAGGCCACCACCACTGAGCTCCTTCTTGCCAGGTGGCAGCCAAGTACCGGGACCCTTCTGCCGGCCCTGGGGCTGCCAGGGGTCTCTTCCCCCACACTTGTTCCCAGCCTCTGGGTGCCTCACTCTGCCCCGGTGCCCTGGAGAGAGGAGCCTTTGGGTGTCGGGCACCACGTCCCCACTGACTGACTCACATCCCTTCTGCCCGGCAGACGCCAGCGCAGGTGTCCTGTTCCTTTAATCCCGCCTCTGTTAGGAAGAGTAAGGCGCTGACGTTCCTGCCCAGCACCCACACACACTTCCTCCCACAGAGGGCACGTGTGTTTGTGAAATTATACTTGAAACGAGCGGATTCACCTCCTCCGTCTTTCTCAGGGTCCCTAGCCACTAGAGGGCAGTAGCGGCCGCCACCAGAATGCAACATGGCTCCCACAATGTGGCCTTTGACTCTGAGTTTCCAATGCCCCCTCCACGACCGCAGTTTTCTTATCAGTGGTGATCACATCTTCTTCCTTCATAGCCTCCCACAGCACTTGCGCTGAAGCCTGCGCACACAGAGGATGTTTGGTAAATATTGACTGACTGTTCTTTGTTCAGTAAATTCACCTATAGGAGTTCAACAAATAGGAACGCTTTGGTAAAACCCCTCGTGACATTCAAACACGAGACTTCGTGGCGTGCCGTGTATGTATGAATAATTTGCTAATTAACCATGCTGTTCAGCTTCTTGCCATTTGATGTGCAAAACAGTCTCCAGACCACGCAGGCACCTTTAAAACTAAGAACTTCAGGGAGGCATTGGCTGTTGATGGATGGCTCTTTCCTATGGAAGGTGACATTCTTTGTGGCCTCACACTTTGCTTTCAATTCCCTGATGGGTTCAGTACTTAATGGGGTGAATTATGACAGCAGGGAAAAGCACTCTTCAAAAGCATTGATGATGAGTCCAAGTAAGGTCAATGTGAGAGATGGGCTTGCCTCACCAATGTCCCCGGGGCACCTTGAACACACACCAGCCTGAGTCCCTGTGAGTGGCAGCCCCGGAGAGGTGGCTGGCTGTGGGGAGTTGCTGCTCCATGCAAGGGAATCTCCCTCCCCTGGTAGACAGGTTCAGGGAACCGTGTGGAGATTCTGATCCGGGATATCTTATGTATTCTCTTTGTAGTTTTGATGGTCCAATATGTTTTTTTGCTTTTGCGAAACCATGCATTTCTTAAGGATGGGATCTGTTTTCCATTTCTTTGGAAGTCCCTAAAAACTGCTGCAGCTGAGCTAAAAATTGTCCAGGATATGGTTGGAAAGGACCAGGTATGGCATATGGTTGCATTTTATGAGATGCAAGATACTTTCAATTTGGATTATTCTTATTCTATCTTTTGGTGAAAAATCTAATTGGCCATTAGTCTCGCCTGGTGGGTTAGCGCTCATTTCTAGGAAGTCAGAATCATAATCTCTAGTTTATTCTTTCTGATGGACATCGGGGCGCAGGATGAAATGGTACAGAGTGGGGGGGACCACACCAGAGGCACGTTTGATCCAAAGATTAATAGCTTGAACCCTGATCACACACTTGGCACTTTCTACGGGGATGTCAAGTCCCACTCACGCATGTTCTTCGTCTCCACCCCGGACCCCACCAGGTCTTCATATCTAGCAGAGAGATAGAAACTTTCTACAAAGAAAGTTGAGATTGCCCTGCAGAAGCCCAAGGACCTAGGACCCAAAATCAGAAAACTTGAAATGACTGGAGACTTTATTTTCTATTAAGAAGGGTGCTGGAAGGGATCCCAGAGTGGTCCCCTCCCTCGTCCCTGACCAGATGAGCCTCTCTGGTACTGGCCAGGGGTCCAGGATGGAACATGAAAAGTGCTCCTCCAAACCAAGACCACGGGGTTCGCATCCCAAGTCTCAGAGCCTGCTTGTCCCAGGCTTGGTCACACTCAGCACATTCCCTCCTTACTTCCCAAGCCACCCTATGTTCTCTGGATTTTTTAAATAAAAAATTTCAGCAGCCAGGAAGGGAGTTAGGATGGCAGAGTAGTCAAGGCACCCAGGGTGCACCTCATGCCTTGCATGCAGCTAGAGTAACGTGCAATCATTTTGTTTTATTTTTTTTTTAAGATTTTTTTTTAATGTTTTATTTATTTCTAGAGAGAGAGAGAGAGAGACAGCATGAGCAGGGGAGGGTCAGAGAGAGAGGGAGTCACAGACTGAAACAGGCTCCAGGCTCTGAGCTGGCAGTCAGCACAGAGCCTGACGCGGGGCTCGAACCCATGAACCGCGAGATCATGACCCGAGCGAAAGTCGGAAGCTTAACCGACTACGCCACCCAGGCGCCCCACGTGCAATCATTTTGAACACCCAGGAGATCGATCTGAAGATTAAGGGAACAACCTGTACTTTTAGAGGAAGAGAACATGGCAGGTGTGTCATGTGGAGACATGAATTAAGGGAGAGAAAAGCCAAGGTGGCGTGTAGGAGGGAGCCCTTTTCTCAGAGAGTGGAGAGAGGAGAGAGAGCAGAGTGTTGGGCTCGCCGAAGAAAAACACCCCTCACAACCATTAACTAGGGAACTATGGCAAGTTTTTACATGCAGTGGAGCTCAAATTCTGAGGTTTTAAACGTCTGAACCATTCACCAGAGTCAAGTCAGGCCAGTGGCTGTGCTCCTGGGTGGGGAGAGCAGAGGCCCGGGAGTGGGCAGCAGACCGCATGGGGTGAGCGTCCCTGGGTCACTCTGGGAGAGCCTGTTACCTTCGCTGAGCTCATGCAGAAGAGGACATAAGGCACGCTGCCTCTCCAAGGACGCGAGACCCAACAGGTGCCGTTGAGTGCCGTTCATGAGCAGGGGACTGAGGCACGTGCCGACGGCAGATAGAGGGGCCACGGCTTGTCACTGCGCATCATCATAAGCTCCAGGCACCTGTGCTGTGCGGCTGCTTTTCTGGGACAGAGCAGTGCCAGGCACAGCCCTGTGGGGCTGTGAGTGTCTCCTCTGGAGGAGGGGAGAGGGTCTACGCCTTGTCAGGTCCTTTAAGATCTGGAGTTTTGAATTCCAGCCGCACCAGAGATAAAACACATGAGAGCTGTGGTGCTGAGCGTGCTGACGACAGACCGGTTGAGGGCACAGATCCGAAGGAAGCCTGGGACACAGGAGGGGAGATTGCTCGTCTGCGAAGGCTACCTCTGCTTTGGATCAGGCTTTTATTTTTTTTTAATCATGCTTCTTCTTTTTTTTTAATAGTTTATTGTCAAGTTGGTTTCCGTATAATACCCAGTGCTCATCCCCACAAGTGCCCTCCTCCATGCCCATCCCCCCTCCCCTCCCCCGCATCTACCCTCAGTTTGTTCTCAGCATTCAAGAGTCTCTCATGGTTTGCCTCCCTCCCTCTCCCCCACCATTTCCCCCCTTCTTCTCCCCCACGGTTCTCCGTTAAGTTCCTCCTAATCCTCCTATACGTGCAAACATATGGTATCTGTCCTTCTCTGCCTGACTTATTTCGCTCAGCATAACACCCTTGAGTTCCATCCATGTTGCTACAAAGGCCAGATTTCATTCTTTCTCATTGCCATGGAGTAGTCCATCGTATAGATAAACCACATCTTCTTGATCCATTCGTCCGTTGATGGACACTTAGGCTCTTTCCATGATTTGGCTATTGTGGAGAGTGCTGCTGTGAACATTGGGGTCCATGTGCCCCTATGCATCAGCACTCCTGTGTC